>JABFQC010004063.1:0-13142 GCA_022817085.1 Psilanteris sp. ZL-2020 | reverse complement strand
TAGATTTTATTACATTTTTATTTTAATAATTGAACATATCTGTTATAACATCTGTTGAATATATCTATTATATAATATTAATAATAATATAAATATTTTAATAATTTAATTTTTAAATTTAAGTTTACTCATCGCTTTAAAATACTTTAAGAACAACAGATAAAAAATCACATGCGTTTATCACATGCGTTTATCATATGTGTTCATCATGTGTATTTATCATATGCATTTATTATATGATTCAAGGTAAAATGTATATTTTATTTTGCATTAAAATACAAGATTCGCATGTCAAAATTTGAATTATCTATAATTAATGACTTCTTTTACCAAAATTAGTTACGTCGGGACTTAATGTTTATCATATGATAAACGCATATGATTTTTTTTAACAGGGTAGACATTTCGTTCTTCAATTTGATTTGGATGTAGCCTTTATCCTTTAAGCGTTTTTCAAAACAACCTGTAAGTAAAAAATACATTTTTAAATACATTTCAACGTAATCTTAATACTGTTAAATTAAATGTAGAACCACCTTAAATAAATATTTATTCAATTAAAGTTATTCATTCTTATTTTATTATTTAAAATTAGTATATCCAAAATAGCAGTTTGTATTATAAATAGGAATTATTAATCTTCAAATTCAATATCTGAAATTAATTGACACTTGTATACAATTAATACACATTTCAAGATCTTAAATCAACTTTTAAAGTAGGCATGAACACGATTTAGGAATGAGAAGTCTGAATTGTATTTAATTGTATACTATTGGATTTAATTTGTGTTGGGCTTTTAATTTTGAACTTAATTTATAAATCAATTGTTTTACCTTATTATTTATTATTCAATCAATTGCCGTCTCTCAGTCCAAATTAAGCTGATGTTTCCAGTAAATGAAAATTACATATTTTCAGATACCAATTAAGTATTTTCTTTAAGGGCATCGATGCATCCAGTAAAACGGACTATAAAAACAACTCCTCTTGCAATAATCAAAACAAAGGAAATCTTCAAAACACCATAGAAATGTTCAACCATTATACTGATCCTGCTGCTTGTAATGTTACTCCTATCAGCAATCCACCAAATAACTGTAAATGATTAAATCACAATATAATAATTATATATATACTTTTTTGCAATTATACATATATTTTATTTAAATATTATAATTAATATTTTAATATTTATAAAAATTAACACCGGCTCATATATTATTTATTATATATTAGAACAAAATTATGAAAGACAACATCTAATTTAACTAGGTTTTAAAATTAAAATTTATATATAATATAAATTACAAGAATGTTAGTTTATTATTATTATTATAATATATATTATTATAATAATAAAATTATATATTAATGTTATTTTAAATTATTAATTACAGCTGAATACATATCCAGCTCTGGGTCTGAATTATTTTCTCTATGAATTTTATTTTTTTACCACCGGTGAACATTCTATATTTTTTTCAACTTCACTTAAAGCTCTACTACTAGTCCCCTACAAAATATTAAATTTTAATTAATTAAAATATTAACTAAAATATCAGAACATTTTTCAGGATTGATTATCAGGACATTCAATGTGTTAAATATGTAAACAAATGAATCTTAATTAATTTATGTAATTAAAGATAACAACTTCTGTATTAACTCATGTTTCAGAATTCATATTTATTGACTAGAAGTATTGTGTACCGATTGTTATAAAACAATTAAAAAAAATTGTTATCACTTATGACCATTATAAATTAATACTATTATTCATAACACATTAAACAATATTTTCAAATATTTTTGTAATTTTAATTATAACTAAAATTATAGTAATATCATTGAATTGGAACAATAAAGAAATGAAAAAACGCATTTAAATTAAGCATAACAAGGTATATTTGCGGGTGTAAGTAATTTATACACATAATTCATGAATGTTTAAAAAAAATATTTATTATTTATAATTTTTTATTACACGATATTGTTTACATTTTAATAAAATTAACTTATATTCTGTAACTTTTTTTTTATAATTTAATTATCATATGTGTAATGCATAGCAATTATATAAGATGTATCATTAATTTTTATAACATTGCAAGGTCTGTTTAAAAGTTTGGTTGCAATTATTGAATTTTCATTTTCAATAACATCTATTTGTTGAATTTCATTACAAAAATCGAATACATTTTTTGTTTTAATAAATTTAACCATGGCTACTTCTTCTTTGGTATTAATGTTAATGAAAAATTCGTCCAATTGTACAAATTGTTTATTGTGTAATACAGCATACGAATTGTTGCATTTTTTATTTTTTCTGAAACTACTTACAAATATACATTTATTTAGTACAATAGTTTTAAAGCCTAATGTATTGCAATTTGACAAATTAAAATTTTGTACATGCTTGAGATTCGGTACATATGACTTTCCATAGTAGGCACAAGTCTGTGTCGTTATTTGAGGAACTTTTTTACCTTTTTCCATTTTTTTTAAAAAACTATTAACAGGTATGGGATTACTTGGATTAGGAAATAGTATTTCTATGTTATATAAACTTTTCTGAAACATCAAGTGTCTGCAAATTTGATTGACTACTCCGTTTGCCGCGTGAATTGTTTTTATTAATGAGCCATTAGCATGTTCAAATGGATAGCCATTGTGGGCCCACAATGGTCCCCAATTTTCAACAGATGAAGGCAAATGAAGGAGTTGATGAACATTATACGTCATTGCTTTTATACCATACAATCTCTCTGTATCAGTAACAAAACTACTAAGTATTTGATTACTTAAATGAAGCTCATGAAATGTAATTTCTTCTTTTAATAAAATATATAACCCACCTACTAATTTAGACCAATGCTGCACATAAATGCTTGGTAAAAATTTCGTCAAAATTGGAATACTGTAAAACAATATCCAATTTTCCCACTCACGCGCTTTCCAAAACTTTTTATCAGCAACCGAACGCGGCAAACGTTTTACTTGGGAGTGTGGCTGTATAGCAAGCAGCAATTGATCAATCTCTTCAATATGACTCTTAACTGAGTATGGAACATTAACTTTACTAAACCATAAATCGAAAAATTGTTTAGAAATTCCTAACAAAATATTATGCATATAGTCAACGACAAACCCATCGATAATATTAAAATGCATAAGATCATTTAATTTTGAAGCATTTATAAAACCATTTACAGCAGCACCGGTTGTTATGGAAGACTCGATATCATCTAGTGCTTGTAATTCATTTCTGAGCTCAACATTTGCATCTAAATTAGGATATTTCATACTTTTGTGTTCTCGGGAATAAATACCTGGGTGCAAACACCAACTACACCCATAGTATCCATTGAACTGACGCAAACCTTGCATGCTTGGTCTAGCCATCGAATCAACACAGGCACACAAAAGATGAACTTTAATAGTTCTTCGTTTACCCGACATGCAGCACTCGATACCATTATTACTGAAATTATTAAACATCTGTACAATTGGTGTCAGAAAAACATTCATGATTGGTTTACAATTCCCGAACCAAAGACCACAAACAATTACGTTTTTTAATCTATTCTCTAATGGAATCTCGTTTAATATAATTTGAAATGGCCATATAGATGTTCGCGAATTTTTAAATATAGGGGATCCATCGGAATTAAAGATGGCTGTAATGTAATTTTTTCTATCGCTGTCAGTGAGAGTATTTTGAAATTGTTTATATTTTACGCCATCATAAATATCTTTAATACTTTCACTACTACGCCTTGTTTCAACAATATGTGTGAAGTAATCCGTATTTTGCTCAATTATCTGCTTTATATCTTTAGATACATCGAATGTTACGAAGAAATTTAATCCGTTAAATTTATTACAATAAATTTTAGCATTACAACTTTTACATTCTATATAGCGTAAAGTAGATAATTTTGCAAATGGTAAATTACCTGCATATAAATTACAAGAATTACATTGAACATGATATTGTGTTCCTGTATCCGGATTGAACAACTTATCAATCAGATAATGTGTATCAGGTAAAATGGGTTCTACAAACATAACATTAATTAGCTGAAACAAGTTTTCAACAGCATTCCGTGGCAATCTATGCAAAACCGCGTATTTTAATACCATTACTACAATATCGCCTCTACTTATTTGTATTGGCGTATCAATATTTTTATAACAATTTGAGTTAGCAAAAAAATTGTACAGATTATGATAATGGTTAACATTTTCACTGCCCTCGTCAGAAGATGTAGAAACCTCACTAAAATCATCATCTGATGAAATTTGTTCATTATCCTCAAGAATAGGAGATATTTCCTGACTTGCTACATCCTGTGGGTAAAATTATGACTATATTGCAGCGAATACTATAGAATTAATAATTTCTTTTAAAATTGCTACATTTACTCTGGTAACCAAAATTACATAATTTTAATGTAAATTTTATGTAAAAATAGAATGCAAGTAATTTACATAAAATTTACATTAAGGTACTTCTGCACTGCGCTGCGAAATTTATGTAAATATTTTTGGAAATTATTTACATGAAATTTATATACATTTTACATAATAATAAATAATAGAATACTTTCTTTTTTATCAGTTAATTTTATTATATGTCAATTGTATGTAAATATGCCGTTAATAATTTTAAAAAAATATTTACATAAATTTTGCAGAATAATGTGAAAGTACCTTGATGTTAATTATATGTAAATAATTTACAAAAACGCTAGCTATCAGGGTAATGAAAGAATCTTTTTTCTTGGAAAAATCGATTATATAAAAGGCTTAAATTTATTTTTGAGTAGAAATAAAATTTTATCTGATATTAAGATAATTGAATTAATAGAAAAAATCAACTGTTCGGTTGTATAAGAAGTTTAAGTATGTATTTCAGTTATTCACAATTTTAAATGTATAGAAATGAAATTATTTTAAACACATATTTTAAAGATAACAATTCTATAAACAAAACTTGTACGATAATAAATGGGAGTGTGTGCTACTGGACTAAAACACAATCCTACAATGCAATAAAAATAACAATATCTGAAATATAAATTTCTTTATATTAACAAAAGTTATGCTTTATTTTAAAATATTTTTTTTCATTTGAAAATGTATATATTACAAAATGTAAGTATTATTAAAGGCATCCTTCTTTAATCGCATACGTAGAACAATGTATAATATATATTTAGTACTATGCATTATTTATTTTTACTACAAGGTAATTTTAAGTATAATGTCAAATTAATGAAAAGTTAATAATATACATAGTTAAAAATATTAATTTTTTGTAATAATATGTATTATGTGAAATCAATTGCATTAAGCATAACTTGTGGTCATAAAAAAATGTATACTTCACATATTGATATTTTCAGTCAAAATAAAATTCGCACAAATAATGTTACAAGAATGTTTCTTCGCATATTGTATGTATTGTTAGAATGTTTTAGTAATTAGACACGATACAATTTGCAGCTTTGAGATCCTTATTGGGTCTTATGAAAACAACTCCGACAAATATTATTTTGGACTTGAGTAGAGAACCCCCTCTCATTCTCAGAAAACAATATTTAATTAACAAATTTACCCTGAAAGTTTTATCCTCAAACAACCATCCTATTAAAGAATTTTTTGATAAAGTTTATAATTTTAATGATAATGTTTTTTTGAATGATAAACGATATAAAACAAAGCTTCTTAACACTTGCTTTGAATCAAAAATAAAATACCCCAATTTACAAATAAATAGTTTCCCTAGTTGTTTGAAATATGATTTCTTTTCAACTATAATGGATATGAATAAATACATTGATTTAGATACAGGGAAAAAGCTTAACAAAATTATCTTAACTAAAAATAAATTCAATCAAATTATTAATAAGAAATATAATAATCAAGTTTATAAATACACAGATGGGTCGAAAGATCCAAAAAATGATAATACTGGATATGCCATTTGGGTGCCAGAATTAAAAATTAAAATATTGAAAAGAATAAATGATAACAACTTCATTTTTTTTGCAGAAGCATATGCAATTTTAGATAGTTTGAGATTAGTAGCTAAAAATAAAAACCGATTTGCAAATACTTTGATTTTAACCGATGCTTTAAGTGTTCTTAAAGCTTTACTTTTCTCTGATACAAACAAAGCCTCAGATATAGTATATAGAATTAAAGAACTATTTCATTTTTTGGTTAAAATTAATGTTCTTGTGAGTTTTGTATGGATCCCTAGTCACAAGGGTATCGAAAACAATGAAATAGTAGACAAATTGGCAAAAAAAGCAAAAGACCTGAATATCAATACTAAATTTAAAGATCATTTTTCAGTTTATTTTCCATCAATCAAACAACAATTATTTTCCGATTCGATGAATCATATAAAATTAGATAGTGACATTAAGAGTAAATATTATTTTGACGAGATAATTGGTATTACAAATATTTTTCAGAAACCTTGGTTTTCAGGTACTCATCATAAAAAAAAATTTATTTCATTTATTAATAGACTAAAATCAGGTCATACTTGTAATTATGATCATCTAAAAAATAAAAATATCTTAGAATACAATGAATGTCCTTGTGGTGAAGGTATTCAAAATGTGAATCATGTGTTTTTTGAATGTAGTAAATATCCATCTGAAAGAGATACTTTGATAAGAAATTTATGGTTTTCAAACCCACATATACCTTTTGACGTTGGACGAATTATTGCTGAGGGAGATATTAATATGTGGAAATTGCTTTTTCAATATTGTAATAATAACAAAATAATTATATAGATCACATAGATTACGTTAAATTAATTGATTATATGATTGTATAATTACAAATTACGTTTATATTTACATACCAATATCATATAATTTTGTTTTAACTACCTGAGTCATTATAATTAATTAATGACTTAAATCTTTTTACATACAACTAAGTTTTTCGTTTTAGTTCTCACTTCAATTTACCCATCGCCTTCAACTTTCCACAAGAAAGTCTTAACAGGGAGTTTTTTTAATTAAACACCCTATATCAATGGTTTTGATAGAGCATTCTTGGCTCTGGGACCAATCATTAACAACAACAACAACAACAGAATGTTTTAGTACATTAGTACAAAGCTATAATAAATGACAATGATATACATATAAATATTTATATATGATGGTAAATTAATGATTTAATACTGAATTAAAAAATTTATACACGAAGAAAAGGGTTATTAAATAATAGTTCAATTATCATCATAATTATTAAATCAACTTTCATTCAAATTGTATTTTAACATAATATTAGTTCATTTAGTTCATAATTACTCATTTGAAAAGGAAAAAAAATTAAAACAAAATCTTAAGTCACATTTATTATAATACTAAGGTATATGAAGAAAAGAGCCATACAATAATAGTTTACTTATCCCAATAATTATTAAAGCAACTTTCATTGAAATTGTATTTGACATAATATTATTCACACCATTAGATACAATATCATGATACTGTGTATACTTAAAATTGCATGTATATTACATTATAGTGTAATTAACAAGGTATGAGAATCATTGACATGTTTTAAATAAATTTATATTTTACCTGCATATGAATAAATTCAAAAATATGAATTAACTTTGAAGCATTAATAACTGAAGTATTTTAAAACAAGAAAATATAAACACAATTATAATATAAAACTAAACCCTATTAATTTTATTTCATTCACTAAACATAAAGTTCATGAAAAACATGAAACGAATTACAAAAGAATATTAATTAATGAAATGATATTTATCATTAAAAATAATAATTCTAGACATAAAAGATCAGATATTGATGTTTCTTATTATAATTATCATTATCGTAATCAAAACAGTAATCTACACGACAAAAATTGTAATGTAAAGAACAGTATAATTTTCAATAATTGACATGTCATAAATATTATCTATAAATTTCAGTATGACAAAATTTTACATGTTCATAATATGACAGAAAAAAATCGAAGTTACAATCTGAAGTCTGGACAGAGATTTTTACACACATGAGATTAATAACTGAGTAATTAATGGTACAGTTTGGGATACACGCAAAATGTAACACATAATATTAATAACCCTTTAACTACATGTAAATAAAATACATTAATACACAAAAAATATACTCACATGTTTGAAACTGCAGCTTGAAAGTGGAGTTGAAAGTATTCTATCTTCAACTGAATGAGTAATATCCATTGTTCTCAAATTATCGTCAGAATCTAAGGTAATTGCTGCTTCATTTGTCTATAAACATAAAAACATGTCATTATATTTAACTATGACACAGCGATGTTTATTTATTGTAATACACAAGAACGAATTTCATAAATATTTAAAGTATTTTAAATATATACTCACATAGCATCTGCTTGGAAAATACGATGACTGTATTATTTCTTCATCTGAATGTGGAGCATCCATTACGTTAAATTGACCAGCAACTGCATCTAAAGCGACTGATGTCTCATTACTCTAAAAATGAATATATATTATATTAGGTTACAATAATTGCATAATAAGGGATTGTCTAAATGTATGAAAAATAAAAAAAAACTTTTGTATATTTACTTACATAACTACAGCTTGGAACAGGAGATGACTCCATTCTTTCTTCTTCTAAATCCATTGAATCGGAATCATGAGTATCTGGTTTCAAAGCAACTCCTTCAGATTTCTAAGAATATAGACAGTTGTTGTATACAATTTCATGAAGAATATAAGTAATATTTTGAAAGCTATTTATTTTTTAACTATGTTTTCATAAATTGAAACATATTAATCTATCTGAATTTCAACTATTATATATATTTTATTATAGAAAAATTAAAAAATAAATATTACTTTACAATAAGTATTAATAGTCAGCTCAAAATAATATAATAAAAACCTATGCATACTGAAAATAAATTGATTTCTTTCATTTGTTTCCTTCTCTTTAGCCTAAGCATAGTTCTGGGTGGTACATCTGAACCTTCTGTGTCCTTATCAAGGTATTTTTTGTATCCTGTTGATTTTTGTGACATTTTTATACTGCAATAAATATCAATAATGATTAATATTTCTTTAATATTAAATTTTTAATAAAGTGATACATTTAATTATTATTTTTATGAAATTAACTTAAAAATTATTTTAGTAATTATTATTATTAAAAATAATATAAAAATAATATTAAAAAAATTATTATTGAGAATATAAACTTTTACTTTATTATAAATATTTTTTTTCAATTTCACATTACTTTAAACAATATTATTATTGGAAATCTACATATTATATTTGTTTGTGGTTTAATTAATCAATATTTAGATACCTTGCAATATCTATGATTATGAAAGAAATTGTAATTATAATACAAAAAATGTTAACACTACTTTAATGTAAATATTTAATTTCAGTATCAATAAAAACACTTACATTTCTATTATTGTAAAGGGAAATTCCCATTAATTCATTTTACTTAAATAAATTATATAATTTAAATCAATTATTTATTATAAACGTTAAATGCTAAACATTGAAACGAACAATTAACGTAGATATAACCTACAAATTATAACACTAGTAAATTCAGTGTAATACCTGATATAACTGCAAACTCCTTCTTCTTATTTGTTGAGTGTTTCGAATATAACACAAACTGAATTTTCGCTTCAAAAAATATATTTAATAAATATAAAAATTGGAATTTTTATTTTTCTAAAGGTAGTATAACTATCGTAACTGTCATACGAACACAGTGAAGTTATTCGCGGACTGCCTCAAATTGTATTCAGTACTGATTTTATGAGATAAAAATAGGAAAAATTAAATAACAGACAAAGACAAAACTGTTGAAAATCGATATGGAATATGGTCTAAGTATATTAATTTAATTTTTTTATGATGTATATTATTATAATCAAGTATTAACTTGTTAACATATGGAAATCTTACAAATTATGAAGGAATGTACAACCAAACTTGCTATAAATACAAATAGAACTGTAACTTGATATGTATTATATAACTTATTTACACAAAAAATGTTTACATTAAAAAATATTTATTTATAGCGCATTTGGAAGCTAACAATTTATGTAATTAAAAAAGGACAGACTTATCTGAACAATATTATCTGTCTATAAAAAATATTGTTACTTTTCGAATGCGCTATTAATTGAAGATGTTCATAATTATTGTATCCATAAAATATATATATTTCTATCTATATTTTAATATACATATATAATATATAAATTCATTGAAAAAAAGAACACGATTTCACTGTAATGAAATAAACTTATCTTTTAATTAAATTTATTTGATAAAACCAAGGCTGAGTTCTAAAATTGATTTTCAGCACTTTCGTCTTTGTTTTATTTATTTGCTTTCATATTTTTATCTCATTGATTCGGTACTAAAAGGTCATTTTAGAACGCACCTAAGGATAGAATTGTCTATCCTTAGATTATTTTACAATAATGTAGAAAAAGAAAACGCCAATAGTTCAAGTTCAGTGCAGTTCACCGTTATGTTCATTACGATTCATGTTTAATTATTTTCGTTTATCCACGTTGAATCTGCTAATCTATTGTACACATTCATTTATAATTTAATTAATAATTAGTTTTAAAAATGTCTGCAATTCGATACGCATATGTACAATACTGGGCTAATAAAAGATTAAGCATTGTTCCAATAAATTGGATACAAAAATTTAGCGCTGCAACAGATAAAAGTTTCGATAGAACGAAACTGTATCGAGTGCAAAAATCAAAAGAGTGCAATGAATATGAAGCGGCTGTAATATTAATGCTCGCAGGTAAATAAATAAAATAATATCAATAATTAGTATACATATTTAAATTATGTATTGAGTTTAATAGTATAAATAGGACAGCTTGGTTATATTTTTCTATAACTGATATAACCTCTACCAATTTTTGTATATATTTTTAATTTATTATTATTTATAAGAATATGTTATATAGTTTACAATTCAAAATGTAATTTCTTCATAAGCAAGTATTAATTTACAAAACTTAATTTTCGTTATAACAAATATATTTTATAAAAATTATATTTTAATCAATATAATTAATTTAATGAATATAATCAATATAATAGACCAAGCGGAAGTAACACATACGTGTTATTCTGTTTTGATATTATTTAATGTTAAATGTTAAGAAATATATCATATTAACAATTATTTTGTTATACATATTGATAAAATGTATCAAATTCTACACAGCTTTTTTCTGTAAACTATTGACTGTCATTTCTTGTTAATAAAACATGTCATCAAAATTATCTTTTAATTATTTTTTAGCAAAATAAACAAATGTACTGTTAGTTTCTTTTGGTCATTGAAGATTACTAAATTTTGAAATATAATTCTAATTTGTGGTGAAATTGTGTATACAATTTTAAAATTATTTGAAATAATGTATATTTTAATTTAATAGGCATATTATGGTCATAGGTATGGGTCTAAAGCATTTTATATTCTGTTGTAAAATTAAAGAAAAGCTCATGTTACATTTATAGTTGTACATTATTGTTATGTTTATCAGAGCAAGTTAAATTAAAATTACTTTATTACTAACAGTCAATGTAATTCAAAGTAATAAAAAATTTTTTTTTAATTTTTGTTAAAAAAATTTGTTTTAAATGACATCTTAAATTTCTTTACCTACTTACTAAACTAATAATGTTTTTTTAATAATTTACATTCATAGAAAGTAAAGAGAAGATAGAAGACAATATTGAGCATGGTCCCAGAATGAAACTTCCGTCTAGTAGAGTAGTTAAAAGTCTATCAAGAGAAAGTTCATGCAATAATAATAGTAATCATGAAAATGTTGATAGTGATATAGATGATAGTGATGTAAACACGGATGAAGTAGCAGAAGAATGTGAAATTAGAAAAGTATGCTGAAATATGAATTATTTCTAAATGAAAGATAAACTGTTTCTATAAGCGAAGAATATTATTTAATATTCTGAGAATATTGTATTAATATTTTAAATCTATGTATATTCAATATTCTACTGACATTGAATAATATTATTTTCTTATTAGGCATAACAATAAATAGTATATTGTAGAACTGGAGTATTAACTGACAATTATATTGCAAGCGTCGTTTCCCAATCAAATATAGGACATAATTTTAACTCAAGTATAATGTTATTTCCAACAAGTGTAATAATTTTAGCTTATGGCTAAAACTCATGTTTTTATTAAAATTAGTAATCACTGGACAATATTTGATCAATTACTATTTCCTCATTCCAACAGCCTCTATTTCAACAGCAAGAGGATAATGTCTTACTTTTAAAACAAATGTTGGAAAGTACATATATATAAATAAATCTATACATTTTTGTAAAAACAGTTCCTTAATTAGCTTCATTCACAATTACTATTTAGTTTCACAAGTTTATATGTTCATATATAAATAAATATTCAGTATGCCTCTATGTTTGGAAAATACTATTAATATAATAATAGTAATATGTAATGCTGTCACAAAATATGTTTAGTAATATACAGTCCTTCTCCATGAATTTTTTTAATTATTTTAACTATCAAACAAAGTTTGTCGGACATATGTATTGGTTGAACCCGCTTCACCCTTCCACTAAAAGCGTAATGCGTTACCTATATATTTCCACCATGTGTTAACATCATATTGACTTATTGTTTTATGCTACTATTGTATATATATGGTACAAATAATGTTGTGGCATGAAATGCGGTACAAAATAATTGTTTTATTATCTGTCATGAATATTTTTAATAACTTAGTATTCTAAAATCGCATGTGTATAAAATTCGTTTTCAATTTTCGTTTTGCATACGGTAAATAGTCCTAAATTATCGTCGAGTATAAATTTAGTTTTACAAATTATAATACAGACGATATACAATTTATATAAATTAATTTTAGCAATTGAGATGCTAGTTATAGATATTAGATTAAGTAATGTTCATGTACATTTATGTACCTAATGTGTAAATAACTAATATAATATGCATTATAATTATAATTAGTACAGATGAAAGTTTTACTGACATAATAGTGTTTTA
>JABFQC010004062.1:0-13146 GCA_022817085.1 Psilanteris sp. ZL-2020 | reverse complement strand
ATTACACAATACTTATAATTTTGTCAATATAAATTTACTATATTACATTTTTTTTGTTCTTGTTAAATTAACGATCAGATTGTACAATCCAGATTGTTAATTTAACAATCTAGTTCTCTGAGTGTAACAAACATGTAAGACAAAGATAAACAAATACGAATGACAAATGCCAGCAGACAATTTTAACTTCGACTAATAGTACGATTGACGCAAGTACAATTGTATACCAAAAGTGCGATTCGGAGGAGAGTGGTGTTTCGACGGAAAAAGAGTTGAAAAACGATGAAAAATGCCCAACAACGGGATTTGTATAATACAGAATTCTATTCCGAAATTGATACTAAAATAACCATACGAACGAGGATACTGCAAGGAAATAAATTTGAATGAACATATAATAAATGAAACTCGAAAATTCTTTGATCAACCATCCCTCGTTTCATTAACTATTCTTTCAACGAGATTAGCGATTGACTTCTGCGTATGGGAATTTGTCTAATAATTAACGACTAATTATATATATATATATATATCTATTCTTTGTAATAAAACCCATATCATTCTTTATGGTTTATTCATATTCCACCAATGTTTGACTTTGTACCCAACTGTCTTCTGTGCAATGAAAATGACCCCGCTTTTTGTTGCTTTTATTAATATAAACTCGGATCAGATATCGTGCATTATCCGTAATAATAATTTTATCAAAACTTTACACATTCATGCAATAGCGTTGTTTCTCGATCTTATTCAAATTAAACTCAGAATCTTATACACATCGGGTAACGAACAATTTAAATTCGCATCAAATCATGTAACTTAGTTCTGACTGCTCGTTTCATAAAAAATGTGCCGATAAAAAAATCGATATATATCAAATCAAATGGTTCCGGCATCCAAATGGACGTTTTTTCCAGTCATTCCGTTTCTCACGGAGCGACATTTCGTACGTCTGCCATTTGATTTCGAACCGTGCATCATTTCGGTGACAATTTTATGTTCGAATAAATTAATACCGGACGCTCGTTCGCATAAAACGTGTTTTTTCTTACGCGACTGTTAACCGGAATCGGTACGTTTAAGATCGAAAAGGTCAAAAAAAAGGAAAAAAAATCGGACAAAAAGCATTTCAATTCCCAACACCCTCGTTTTTGCGACAAACGCAGAAATGCAAACCGACTGGCGGATATTTTTTATCATTATACAAATGACCTGTATCTTGGCATCGATAAAATATCGATTTTTCTTGAGCAATAAAACTATTTTAATTCAACTGGCTCAATTAAATCGCTCCGAAACAATTATAACAAATTAGTATAACACCAATAACAAATTTAATTCACCGACACAAATGACTCCTGCGTGCACTTCGTATCTATACCATTAAAGCAGCCAAACATTTTTTAATTAGGATCGCGACTCCGAGTGTGAGTGCGCGCGCGCGCGTCTGTGTGAGTAAACGTATTTGATATTCAAAGATACTGCAACTTATTTTTAACTCGTTTCAATTATTCATAACAACGAAACATAACACAATCTAAACTGGCGATTCTGTTGGTATAATTAAGCATTGATTATACCAATGAATAGTCACAATTTTCGTACTCAAAATAATGAATTCCTTTCGCTGGTTAGATACATTTATTTTTTGCAATAGTGTTTAAGAATCATTTCGTTCATGAAATCGTTCGTTTGCGCGTCTCCGCTTGAATAATTATATACATATATATATATATATATATGTCAAATTTGTTGTCATCCAGACATCGTTGACGGAAGAAAAAAAATCAGCCAGAATCGAGTCGGATTAATTCCGGACCGATGTTTCAGTTAAATCAGTTCGATTCGAGCGTTATAAATAAAAGGCCTGGAAATGCAATACCGCCGTCGAGTGCGAATACGTCGTTCGCCTCATCTGCACAACATTAGCTTGAACCGCGCGATAAGTTCGAACTTAAAATACGCGAGCGTTGTGTTTTATGGTCACGTTTCGCGTTCCGCCAACTGCTTACGCCGACAGGCGTTCGCTGTTAATAATAATTGAGATAATAAATGCATGAAAATACAAAGGATCGCAAGTACGTAAACGTCCCTTATTTGCGCATAACAGCGACTTCTAATGGTGAGAACGCGTCATTTTGCTTGCCGCCAGAATCAAGATACCACGGCCGATTTGCAAACCGAAGATTTGCATCTAAACATTTGCCAGATTCTGTTTCGATTGCAAATATACATATATGTATATACACAGCACGTACTAAAGTTCAAGATTTACAAACATCGCCGAGGTCTGAAACGGTGCAACTGTCTTACCGTAAGACGCGCGGTGTTCGTTTGTGCTTCGTCTGGACTTTTGTAAACAAACGAAACAAAAAAAAAAGGTAAACAAAACACGATCGTCGTAACGTTATTTATGTCGTTTGTTTACCAAAACAACTCGCGTCACGACCCAAAACAGAGTTCTTCCCAGCGTTGCGTATCGCGTTTTCTGCATCTCGCCACGGCTAACAGTTTCTTTTTTTCTTATTTCCTCGCAGCCTCAGTTAACCGTCATACAAACAATTATACGCATCCGGTGGCGCAATCCCGTAACAATATGGCATCGGATCCCCCGTCATCCGCCGTATCAGCCATTCAAAACCGCCGCTTTCGGCGCGGACCCGATGAGCACCGACAATCCCGAATTCGTTCGAGCCGCGCTCCTTCCTTCTTCAACCAACTTTCTCCACGCGTATTGCTGTCTCAATCGATAGTTCGCGTAACCGCGTTGGATCGACGAGTCTCCGCGAGACTCGAAGAGGGCGGGAGGGGGGGAAGAAAAGGGACCCGAGACAAACGAATAACGCTCGCGGGACAAAAGTCACGGGAGAAACCGCGTCGGCACGGCGAAGGAAGAGCCGCGGTCGGGGGAGAAAAGGGTCAAACGAAAGCGAACGTGCGCGGGTTTTGCGTCCGCGGCGGCGGCCGCAACAGCAGCGGCGCCGGCTAAAGTGAAAGCCCTGACCTACAAATACGAAAAGTCCCAAAAGCGAGAGGGCACTGATGAAAGAGCTCGCTGTTAAATCATTCAATATACACACGGCCGAAATAACGCCGCTCGCTTATCGCCGGCATGTGAAATGTTGCATGCAGATTGCGGGCAAGCGATTGCGCAACCTTGCCGACGCGGGGCCGCAGCAATTTGGCCGGCCGAAAAGGCGCGCTTTCGGGCGCGTTTCGCTTCTGGCTTTTGTGAACGCGCGCGGACCGCGTTATCGGCGCGGCTTTATCGGCGCAACGGAGTTCGAGGAAATAATGCGACGGAAAACGAACGCCGCGCGGTTAAAAATACGCCGCCGCGTTCGTTTAAATAGATTCGCCGCATAACGCGCGCGTGTATTTTATCGTGCATTCGCGCGCCGTTGTAAGCGTCTTATCGATATTTTTACGCGCGACACTCCGTTTTCTTTCGTCTCTTTTTCTCGTCTTTTTTCCTTCTTTTTTTATGTTTTTTTTCCCTGAAAAGCGCTCGATTACTCGACCGGCCAGTTTGCATGCGAATGGTCGTGCGAACCGAAAAACGCCGACACTTTTTCGATCCCCGCGCAATGCTCGGCGGGTCACGCGGATCGCGGGTACATTTCACATGGATACATGTCGAATTCGCTATCGTGTGCATTCGTCCGCGAGCCAATCGACGACTTTTTGCCGTCGCAATTGCCGACGCGGTAAATCATGTTTGTCGTTTAGGTTCGCGTAATTGTTAAGAACAATGACGGCGTTTGTTTGTCTGTTTAACGAATTCATGTAGGGACGAAAAATTGTATCGCAAAAAAATTGCTACGCAAATTGTCAAAGTTCGACATTCTCCGAAATGCGATATACATAAGCTTGCCATAACGTGTCGTTGCACGTTTTTTATTGTACGGTATTTTTATGTCGAGCGAAAGATATTTCCTACGATTATCGCGCTTTTACTATTTAGATTGTAATTTCTTTAATACAATTTTTCTAAGCGTTTGAACGTTGCCGTAATGACCTCCGATAACCGAATGCATATTGCACGGAAGACTATTAAAAACCGAGTGTGTTTGAAACCAAAACATGACACGCGACGCCATATTTAAAGTCGAATTCACGATAATGACAGTGATAGCGATAGAGATTGGATTGTTCGCGTGGACCATTGAATACGCTCGATACTGATTACTGTAAAATAATTACGAATCGGCGATAAGTTACAGAATCTATATATATGTGTGTGTGTGAATGTGTGTATCCGACACGTACCATTATAAACACACTCCCGAGTACGTATTTACATAATTTCGTAAGAAATCTAACCCGAAAAAAATGGCCAACTCTCGAACGTATTCGGTTTCTTTGACAAATTAAGCAGGGTTTTCGATAGCGCGCGCGAATTATATTGTCTATACAATTAGACAAAGATAAAACTCCCGAGGAAACGGTTTCGACAACCCCGAAAACGCCGCTCAGCTGTTTCTTATTTCCAAGTTAAATTTACATTTATTTTCCTTAAATCCGAATCGACGATCGGCTTGAAAAATCGATCGATCCGAACGAATACCATTTTGGCCGATCTCAATCGGATCGCGACGGATCGTCGAAGCCAATCGCGGACCGTGACCATTGGTGTCAACTTTGACCCTATCGCGCGGTCACAAATCAAAGGCGTTCGAATGCGCGCGTGCAAAAATGAACGATCGGTATATCGGCGTCGAATCGAATGGTTTCGGTTCGGCTCCGTCAATTGGGATATTTATTGCGCGGCAAAGTCCCGGCAATTAATAACGTACACGCGAACTAAAAAGCGTATGTTCAAACAGAAATAACCGAACAGTCGCGACGAACGCGGCGATAGCGAAAAATTCGAAAATTTCGAAGGAGCGAGCCGCTGTTGCGTTGGCATAGAAAAAAAAAACGCGCGGCCGTATCGTAACGTGGTTCTGTGTCTGTAATTTTTGTGACAAAATGGGGGGATCGCTCCCCCCTCTCTGGCGCTCGTTGTCTCAAGTTGTGCCGCTCTCTCTCTCTCTCTCTCTTCGTTTGTCTCTCGTTCGCCGTCGTCGGAGAGCGTGTCACGGAGTATATGCGAAGTGTGCCAAGGCCCGCCCCACTCCATAATCCCATTTTCGAAACTAAAAGTAAAATCTAACGAACTCTTTGTGTTGCTACCAGAAGCGTTACCGTAATACGTGTATTTTCGTTGCGTTACGCGCCCATATTACCGGAGAGCACGTGCAACGCGCGTCCACGGGATGGCGAGCAAAAATACGAACGAAAAATTGTGTCGAATTTATGCAATCGACGCGGTTGACTTTGAAAATCCGTCGACGAAGCGGAATAGCGCGCGGACGGCATTGGCGAGAGAGAGATGAAAGACGCGGAATAGAAAAGGACCCGAACGGTGTCTTTGTCGGATTACAAATCGACGGTTCCGAACAGAAACTTCGGACTCGTTGGTCGAAAACGTTTGTAACGATTTCAAATTTCCCCCGACGTTTGACGGCACACAAAACGAATGAGCCGATTTAAGTACGATAGCAATTTTGGATTCTAATTAACCGGCTTTCACTCGTGATTTTTTTGTTCGTCGCTCGGTTCACGTCTCTCTCTGCGGAATTTTTATCGAAACCGCATGGAGGTGCGAGCCGAAACATTTAAACTTTCCATCGTTTACAATGTTGTTGTTTTTTTTTTATATATACTATTCGTCAATGCGTTAATACCTTGTTAATTAAATTTTTTCCGTAACATAAATATTTTGTCAGAATCGGCGTAAAAAGTATTATAAAAACTGTTATTAATTCTGATTCGTTCAAGTATGCGAAAGCGTTGCAAAATTTCGTATCTCAGAAGTATTCGAGATTTATGAAAATCCACGACTTTGTGTTTCGTTAATTGTCAATTCATTATTAATAAACAAAAGTCGAACATTTTCATGACAAATCCGCCTATTATACGCGTTATTGTTGTTACTATTAGGATTTTTTTTTCATTTACAAATTCGCGCTGGAATGTGAAAAAAGTTAATTAGTTATGTAGAGTTATTTATTTCATAACTGTATATTATAAGTAAGTCACAGACTAGTTTGAAATTAGTAGAACTTAATTGCATCTTAATTAATTGTCAATTTTTTTGTCGCCGATAAGAACGTAAATACTTTAACTTTGTTTTGGTAAATGAAACTGTATTTCTTGTTATTTATATCGGACTTGTATACATTCATCTAATTAAATAGATATATTCTAAATATTTCACATATTATTTTGTAGTTCTATATATATTGTTATTAACATTTCAATCCAATTAACGTACACGTGTTCATTTGCTCTTATTCAAATGTATGGTCTAATGAAAAATATGTGAATAAATTAACAAAATTTACATTTTTCCGTAAAGTATATCATCAAAAAAACTATGCACTGAGAGAAATAAAGTAAACAATATTACTATAAAAGTGGTAAAAATCGGATATATACTATTTTTTTGTATTTTAATTGATTTGTTCAAAATATATTTTATGCGTGAACGTTAAAAACGGGGGATATTCAGAATATCAGGCTAAAAGTTTCGAGTGAATATTGTTTATAAATCAATGCAATTATTATAATAATAACAATAATAATACGGATTTAAATTAATAATAATTAATTAATAATAATTTTTATTATAAAATTATTTATAAAAAATAATTAGTTATCATCACATACGCTTATATATCTATCTCGGATATATTTACCTAAGGCACGTTAAAATAATTCTAACTTTTCTCTCTGTCTTATTTCGTATGACAATTGATTATAAGATATTATTCCATATTATAAAATAAGTTTTTTTGCGCAGTAGAAGTTCTACAGAACATAACGCGTACATCATTCATTGTTAAACAAATATCCTCCATTGAACTAAAAAAATAATTTTAAAAAGTTTACTAAATTATAATAAGAGGAAAAATTGACAAAAATGTGAAAATTAAAAAATTAAAAATAAAAAAAAAAATAAATTATGGTTAAAAACCTTTAAACGTTTGTAAAATATAACCAAACTATTTACAAAAAGAATAATGTCGTTTATAATTTGTTTCCATTTGTATGTATTTATCCTAAGTTCATTATCTAGTTTGCGGCCAAATTTGTAAGATCCTTTTTTCAGTGCCCAAGATAATTCACGTGAAATGTTCAAAAACGTCCCGCTTTTAATACTCGCGTTGTAACGCCGCAACTACGTCATTTTTCTCAGTACACAAGGTGCACCAATTTATGAACATAAAGTTTCAAACGTTGATTATCAACGAATTATATTTATGTAAATAATAATAATAATTTTGTACAAGTAAAATTTACACTTTTTAAAGGCAATATTCCTACGAAAATAACGTAATTACAAATTATTGCTACCAAAATAAAATTCAATACGATTAAACAGGTTGATTAACTAGATTTCTTAGATTCGTTGATATCCAACGTTTGGAACTTGACGCGCATTAATTCCGTGACAATTCCTACAACAACAAAGTTCCGACAAATCGGGCCCGATTGAGTCGTCCGGGTCGAAGCTGACACCGCGATGTAAAAACACTCGAAACGAATCAAACCTTAAGTGCTTCGTGGATAGTTGTGCTCGCGATGCGACAATATCGATGAGAATGCGAGTGCACCGAACAATCCGGCATTAAGCGTCATTGTCCGAAACGCGTGTCCGACGTTACGTCGATAAAAATCAGTGACTTTCGAAAAGGGAAGCAACAAACGACAGTTTGGGTCGGCGACTTTCTTTGGCGCGCGGCCCATTTCGGGCACAAAAGTGCCGACCTTTGCGTGCCGAATGGCTCGGTTTCCGACGCGACGCCGGAGCGTGCGTTCACGTGGAGGCTCGGATTTTTGGCCACGCGGGAGACCGTCGCGCGCCATTGACGCGCTGCTGGACTTTTCTCAGCTACCTCGCAACGGCGTATCCGAATTTTGATACGCCGTCGACACAGCCACCCAAACAATCCCAAACAAAATTAAAGCATACATTTCGCCAGTTGTTTGGAAAGAAAAGAAAAAAAAAACAAACAAGAAAGAAAGAGTAAACCGACAGTGACGATGTTTGTCCCGACACAAAATTGGGCTATTAGAACGCGTCCAGTCTGTCTGGGGCATAATTCAGAGCTTTTCAAACAAATGTCTTTTATTGTGACGCGTTTGAACCAAGTGGATGTACCAATCAAAAAGCCAAAACATAAATTATTCGCGACATTAAGAGCTACGTCCGATTGACAGTTCAAAACTGCAATTTAAAAATATGATAACTTCGCGGAATGCATGATTTGATGGACTAATCGATCGTTTTTTTAGATTTTAATTAATAATTTAAAAGAAAGAGGATATTCTGTTTAAAGTAATGGAAAAATGACTGTAAAAGCGTTATGAAATGCAATTGTACTAAAATACTCGGTTGTGTATTTACATAGGCCAAATGGCATCTTATATTAAGACATTATGTCTTAAATAAATAATTTGTCAGTTCAAAATAATTATGTTATTTAAACATTCTTTATCAGATTATCGAGAAGATTATTCTCTTTTTTAACCTTTTTAATTTGAACTCCCCCCCTTTCGTTTTTAAATTCGTTTAATCGTCTCGACCATAAACTGCAGACACACAGCTCCGGCCCAGCTCCGGTCCGAAACTCGGTGATGAGTCGCTGCGTCACCTCCGACGCGTTTCCTCGGCAAAATGGTGCTGTCGACGCGCGGCAGAACCTGCCAATCGTTATGTCGCTGTGCATATTTGCCACACATCGTAAGCACCACTCGCCTGTGAGCTATTGCATTACATGTCCGAGAGCATACGTCGCAACAATGCCTGTGTGTCACTGAATTCCTTTCGCATGGCGGAACAATCCGCCGTTTGCATACTTTTACTTCGCTTTCGTATCAAATCGTCGCCCGAATTTGCATGCGAATTTGTTCGCGGCTTAATGTCACGTGCTCGTTTAACGCGAAGATTTATCGTTGTCTTGTCAATAGCGCGGATGGCACTGCCGCGAACAAAGCCAACGACGCAGAACGGGTCGCGATTTCCTCACCCCAGAGTCGTACGATTTTTAAATCGTAAGTTTGATCGAAATTAACGGAAAATAATGAGAAATGATTTCTTAGTTCGATTTGAATTTCTGGGTTTTCGATTTGTGAAAAATTCAAAAGTAAAAAAATAAAAAAATTATTAATTTATATTACTATACACGGTTCATAGTGTACTTTACGATATGAAATTGCTGGTAAATCTTGGCATTATTTTGCTCTTAAAATGCTACGGTTTTGTACTGTCCGGACGAACCGCGGATTTCTATTTTAAATAGTTTGAGTTCGTTGATGATTTTGACTTCTTGCGTTACGTTTTCAGCCACCTTCGACGGTTTATTGCTCGCGGAAAACCGCTGCAATGCGCGCCCCGACAATAGTCGGACATGCAAAATGCAGATGCATTTGACCTCGCCCTAACGCGCGCGTCCATTCTTGCTCTTTGCCACACGACCTCTTCAACTTGACCCGATTACGCTCTGCGATATATTTTACAATCTCGGCGACCCGTCCTTCGCGATCGACTTTTTTCGCGCTTATTTACGCGGTACATTTTCATTCATTTGCGCGCGGTCCACGATTTACAGTCGCGCTTCGCGTTGCTTCGGACGATCGGCTTATTTTTGCGGTCATTAATTCCGCAGAATTTGAGCATTGAAAAATGTGAGTAAACATGTTCAGTAACGATCGTCGCAATATTTTAAGAATATTTGTATGTTATTACAGTGCCATATGTACTGAGTTCTTCAGCAAAATTTACGAATTTTCGTAAAATGTTTTAATTCTTATCAATTTAGTATACGTAAATCAAAAATAGCGCAAATTCCATGGAACATAATAGAGCATTCGATTTTGAATAATTCAATATATATATATTCCATATATTCGTTTCTGAAAATATACGATTTTGTTGCTTCAAAATGATACGATTAACCACTGTGAATTTCAAAAATGGTAAAGTTTACTATTTGAATGGCACTTTTGTCAGTTTTCTCACTTTTAATAATTTTTTTAATTTCTTCAACAAAATTTGCAATGTTCCATGTTTTTACACTCTTAGAAATAATCTATTTGACGTCAAATTATAATGTTTTGGAACAAATTAAAAAAGGAAAGAAAACATAAACACGCGGAGAATAAACAAAGACGTGTGGATTAAACCTATTTTCTTTATTTATTTGATGAGTGTATGCTTCGTGTCCTTTTTTAATCTGCACGCACAGAAATATTGTAGTAAAAAATGAAGGGCTTATTTTAAAATAATACAAATTAACCAAATCCACTTTTGGACACTTTATTAGTGTGAAAAAATACAAATATATATATTCAAGGAAAATGTCAGTAAACTTTAGAAAACGTTTTTGCCGATTATTATCGCGTACCCCCGGAAAGTCCCCGCGCAATCAAAAATAAATATATATATATATATATATGTATATATATATACACACAATATAATATGTTTCATAAGATAATTCTACAATATTTTGTAGAGACGAACAAATTTTTTCCATTCAACAAATAGTTTTGTTAGATCAACAAAATACGATTCAAATTCGATCATTTTGTCACATTGTTGATGTTTTTTATTTGAATCACTACTAATTTCGTAAAAACATATTAAGCACTTCAGTAAAAGTGTAAATATTTACGAAATATTTTATTCAACTCATATACTTCACAGATAAATTGACAAAATACGCTTAACAAAATAATTTCTTTAATTCAACTATATCATTTCTGTGCGTGTCTTTAAAATCTGAGTGTACAACGCACATACCACGCCAAAACGAAACTTCCGATATTCAAGCACAGAAATGATATAGTTGAAAGGAAGAAATTATTTCGTTAAGCGTATTTTGTCAATTTGTCTGTGAGTTCCATAAAATATTCCATAAATATTTACACTTTTACTGAAACGTTTAATATATGCTTTTACAAAATGTGAGTGTTGATTTAAATAAAAAACATCAACAATAAGATAAACCGATCGAAATTGAATCATATTTTGTTGAACCAACAAAACTCTTTGTTTAATGAAACAAAATTCGTCTGAACAAAATATTTCTGTGCGTGTAAATATCAACATTTCGAACCCAGACTTTGAATTCAAAAACCACGCTTCTCACCCGGTTAAGAATATTCCCCCTAAAGCACATACGAAAGTTTCTGCGCCAGGAATACTTTCGTCGAAAAGAAAACAATTTTGTTGATCCAAGTGTATTATTGCAGTGGCCGAAAAACTTATTTCATTTTTGAGGCAAGACGTGTCTTATGGAAAAAAATTCGAGAAAGTTTTTCGAAGCAAGAGTTGTATTATTGATTCAAGAGCGTTTTTCTGAGCGCGCGAAGCATTCTTTTCAAGAGTACGTAATCTGTATAAGCAACTATTAGGACATGAAATATATGAAAATTTATCTATTGTCTACATTATGAAGTAACGAGGCGCAGATTTCTCAAGCAGGGAACCACTAAATGTCACCTTGGATATATTTCGTCTATTCGAAAATAGATATTGAAATCCGTCTGGAATGGTAAATAATGACGTACGTCGGTGCCGCGCGTTATGTAATTCTAATATAATAATCAAAACTAATTCACTTAATTTACGAGGGCTGTTTAATCGATCCGCGTACAACAAATTAACGTACAATTGGCGACACGCGTTATTCGTACTTCACGCGGACGTAATTTATGAATCCATTTTACGCGCGTCCTACGCGGCCTATCCGTGTCCGCATTGCGCAATCTATTATCAAAAATAATTTAAATACGTATATAAATATTCTATATATATATACATACGTCGTGTACACAAATTTCAATAAAAATATGATCGGCCTCCTACTCCCCCCTCCGCCATTTGCCATTCCAAATATTATTTCTTTCGCGCGCGCGCACAACATAAAAATGTATTAATATATACCACGCTCATTAAAATTAACGCCGCGGCGTATTAGAGTACTGAAATCTATGTCTAATGATATAATACATCCGAATCGAGAATTAGCATACGAAAACACATGTATAGAAACCGGTATTAAGTAATCAAATCATAATTTATTTATGTTATTACACCACGCATGTATCTACATAACATTATATATGTAATAAACATCTGCATTTGTCAACTTTTCAGCGCGCACACTGGCGCGCGCGCGCGCGCACGCTCGCATACGTGAAATGCTCAGGCGCGATCGAGCCGAGCGCAGCCGAAATCGGCGCGCCGCCGATCGCGGATCGCCGAGCCGCACACACGTGACCCATATTTCGTCGGCCGATTGGCGCAACTTTTTCGGCCGGTCGATTTCGCCCGCGAGAAAAGCGAACAACGGTCGCGATGGGGCAGATCATGGATCGACGAAAGGGCGTGAGCGTGGCCGCGCGTTGCGAAACGCCGCTTTCGAGAAAGAAAAGCCGCGCCGAAATCGCTCGATCGCGCGCGCGCGCCTTCCTCGACGAACGTAACCTGTTGTCCGAGGTAAAAGTTGAGAGCGAGAGAGAAAATTACGGTCGAGCGAAAGTGCGTCTGCCGTGTCGGGAACTCGTAACCGACAACGTAACAGACGTAACTGGTACCATTGCCAACGAAAGCGCCTACCCGAGGAAAGTAAAAGCAGACGAGCCACTTTTCGCCGACAGAGAGGCACGCCGCCGACGCGGCCAACGAGAGCGAGAGTGACCGCGAGAAACCAGACGCTCCTCGCGCTCCTTCTTTTCGCAATTCTTTCCCAACACGGTCGTCCGGGGTTCCGACTGTTTAGACCGAAAGACGTTTTTGTTTTTTCGCCACTTATTTTGTTCCTCGCCTACTCCGACGCAAAGTTCGCGTTTGCATTCCGGCCGCACTTAACGCCGCGCGTTTAAATTGAATAAGTTTTTTGTTCGATCGACGCGCGCTCGAATTCGGCGCTTGGATAAACGTTTCGTTGGCTCCTTCCGAGTCGACACTACTAAAACAAGTGTCTTGAACCGAGACATTTTCATGCAAAAGACATAAATAATATCTAATAATAAGACACTTATAATATCTTTTCTATAAAAATGTCTTGACTGAAGACATTTTTGTAACGC
>JABFQC010004061.1:0-13148 GCA_022817085.1 Psilanteris sp. ZL-2020 | reverse complement strand
GTGTTATAAACAGCAATTTTCTACGTGTATTTTTTCTGAGTGTGTATTATATTTTTCTCTGTGGCTGGAAAAAGATGCTTTTTACTTTACACATAGGTTCAAAAATTGACGGAAGTCAGTTTTAGTGAACGCTAAAAACTCAGTAACTTGCGGGTAATTGAAGAAATTTCTGGTAGAAACTACCGAACTTTGCACTAAACATATATTTCTGTACGATTTTATCGAATTTTAGAATAATAATATATTCAAATTAGGTAGGAATTTTTATTACATGATTCAATTATTTATGAAATATTTTCAATTGTATCCCCTCTCTATTAATTTGATTAATATATGGACCATATATGTTCTACATGTCATTCATATATATTACCCTTATTATCAATATATATGATGTTCACTTTTTTCATATAATTTTTCATATATTGACTATAAAAATATATTGAAAATATATCGTTAATATATTAATTAAATTACTAGGGCTGTTCATATATTATATTGTAAATTGTTTAATGTTAGATTTTTTTTTCGTGTAAATTTGTGATTGATATATATAATTGATATATTGATAGATATATAGCATAAATTTACACCCAGCGGCGTTATATTATAGACGGAATATAATAATACAATATATATATATTGCTTATAAATGAACATCACAAATGTTTTTCAGTATGATACAATATTTTTATAAAATGTGATACAAAATTGTATCACAATTATTTACACATCATCTATACATAATGCCTTTCAAAATAATAGGTGTAGTGTGATCTAATTGAAAACAAGAATATAAAAAGTAATTTATTAATTCTTACACATAAGTAAATAAATAACAATAAAAATTAATTTAGAAATTAAAATTTTATATTTATACATTTAATTTTTATATCACAATTACCAAAAATAATTAACTCAGTTATTTTATGTTTATAATAACCTTCAGTGTGTGAGTTCGTCAATCCATTAGACCGTCGTGGAATATTACTCCCAAACACTCTAATCTTACATCTCTTGCACTTTTGTTACACTCAGCTGCGTACACGCTAACCTTGAACTCCATCCAAGATTGTACCACCTATAAGAAAAAAAATCGTTATGAGTAAATTGGTTACATCGAGATCTCCATTCTTCAACCACATTTTTAACTGTGCTGAATCGCAAATTGGTGTCCCTTTTTAGGGTCAGAAAAGGCATCCTGGGTAAATGAACAGGTTATGACGCAGTATCTTGAGTGCATTGTTCGCAAGTGACAAGAAGGTCAAATGGTGGACTGTAATTTGGAACTTTCCAAGGTGTAATAATGTTGTTCGGAATAAATGGAACGGAATACAATTTTGGTACTTAATACGTCACGTGGTCTCTTCATGAAAAATATTTTTGAACGTAGTATCAACGTGGATTATAAGTAGCAGTGTCATCTTAGTTATGGTGGACCATAATTAGAACCAAAACTGTGTCTAAAGATGTAACTTTCTAAACCGTGTAGGAATCGCGAATCGTAATGTTTCCTTCAATTTCCATTTCAAGCACACGATTGACTATTGTAATGATCCACTGCTGATCGATCGTGACAACAACAAGAAAAATTGATGAGTTCCTATTATGGACTGATGCATCTCCATCTTAGTTGTCGCTCGCTCTGATGTGATTAACAATACGATAACGAAGAAAAATCGGCTTATCACGATGTAAATCAACAGGATTATCTCCTGCGTCGTTCGCTGAAAGGTGAAACTATACTCGAATCATACATGTTTAACGTTCTAGAAAACAATTAAAAGAGTCGCATGGAGCCCATTTAAACCCCGGTAAGCAACACGAGATGGATCAGCGATACCGATTTTAAGTTTGAAACTTTTCTTTGCAATCGTTTTCATAGCCAAATCCTCCCGACTTCATCCCGTCCCGTTGGTTATGAATATTAACAGCAACGCAATTTTTAACCAGATCGCTTATTGTGATTCATTAAAATACTTTAGATTTGCAACGCGTATGAAGAAACAGCAAATCGATCGGCTTTAATCGTATCGGCGGAAAGTGAATGAGGACGTCGGTTGGTGATTAACGCACAACGCGGAGGCAAATGCGTGCCGGCGTAATTGTCTTTGTGTGCAGTTTATGACGTGGACGTGTCTCGGTTCGTACCGAGCTTCCTACGGATCGGCATTCCGATCTAGCGATATATATCGTGTTACCTGTTGATCTTATGAGCCGTTCTGTGCGTGCAGATAAGCTGATCAGCCGAGCACGCTCCGAGTCGTTCAATGGCCAACGTGTCGACAAAATTCATCGCGGATTCAAAAGAGATTCAGTCTGGATAATATAACGAGGCTGAGAAACTAAACGCGCTGGATATTAGCCCAAACGCGTGACCATAAATCTAACCGATTTTTGCGTTCGCGCTTGTCTTCATGCCAAAGTCGCTTTCGCGCGAGCTGATCCACGGCTGATATGGGCCGGACGATGAATGGATATCCTGGTCTGATTTGAGATAAATTTGGATAATTTATTAATTCTTAAGTACATCGTTCAAGGTGAACCAAATAGAATCGGTTTTGGGGATACCGATCGCTCCGTGCAAGGAAATTCGTTATGGTTTAGAAGAGACTTTCATTGAGTTGAATTGAATTTTAATATTTGGAATTTCGTAAATTCATCCCTTAGGAGTTATTAACAGGATCAGTTGTCGTCCTGATGATGTTTTTTCGAAAGGATTGGTAAAAATTTGACTGATCTAGAAGACACTTGTATTGATTAGAATTTAATTTCAATCTTTTGTCTTTCACAAATCCATCTATTTACTAACATAATCAATCTATGTCATGACAATCACCTTCTCGAAGGATTTACTAAAATTCTTCTTGATCTAGAAATGCATATCAGTCTAAATCGGTAGACATTTCTACTAACTTCAAATGAATTTTAATATTTCACAATCTAATCCCTCAGGATTTACTATCAGAAGCAGCCCTTCTAATGACTACCTTCTGAAGAATCTTCTAAAAATTCATCCAGATCTAGAAGACACTTCTATCAAAGGCCCATTGATCGAAGATACCAAATAAGTGTGCCGTCTTGCTTGAACGTCCACTTTTTGCCTTGAAACGATGCGAACCATGTTTTCATTCAATTATTTCTCCGACGGGATTATAGGAATTTCCTGGTTCAACTCGGATGGGTGGCTTCTGCAGCTCGCATAGAACGGTACCGTCCGCCGCTGGAAGATTGCCATAATTCGGCCGGAGTTTCATGCAGCAAATAAAGAGCAAATCAGAAGCCCCAACCACGCATAAATTTGCGTCTAATTCCTAACATCTCGAGTTTTCTCCAATTTGGGTTTGGTGCGTGCAATCATAGTGGTTATCCTAAATCTGGTTACACTTTTTCGCCCGACCAACAACCACTTAAGTCCGTAGAACTTTGCGCTCGCTCGCGTCCACGCGCAATGCACAGTGTAATCCATATTTCCAGTTGATAACATGGAATTTGGGATTTTTACGCGTCGCAAAATATGCAAACCACAGTTCGCGATGGCGAAATTGTAGCCGTTTGTTGTGACCACAATTCGAGCCAGCTGAGAAAAGTGAAGGCATCGCGAATGCGTGTTCACAAACAACCGATCATTTACTTGGGCATGGTCAAGTGTTTGTCAGAGCGACATTGCGGTGCGGTCTGACTTGAGGGAAAATCGACACTCGTGCGAGAAAGTGCTGCTGATCAAAACGTCAAATCTTCGTAGGCAAATTGAACGGTGGTCGGTTCGGATCCGCGCCTTCGAGTGGAAATACCATTGGCTGCGGAATGCAGTTGCTGTTGTCATTTCCTGTCGAAGGGATCGATGGAATAAAATTGAGATCGTTTAGTTTGTTTATCTTCGTTGGGGTATTTTGAACGGGAGAATAAGCACGATATGCGAGGGAGATATATGAAGGAATATATATAGAAATAGAGATATAGATATATAGTAATGTAAGAAATATGTAGGCGGACACGGAGAAAAGTAATGTAGAAAAAATGTTTATCTAGATAGTAAAAGTGGGATATACTTGAAAATACTATCAAAACACTATATAATATAGTAAAGATTTTAACGTCCATAATAATGTAGTCAAATTAAGTAGAATTTTATTATATATCATGGTAATTTCCAATAATCAAATAATCAATAATGAAATAAAATTTAACAAGGCCGATATTATTTGGTCATTTTTTCTGTACTATTTTTTCGGTATATATGTGTAATTTTCACTAAATTTTTCTCTTAAATTTAAGTTTAAAGTTTAATTTAAACAAAGTCAATAAATTCTAATGGTGAAACATTTTCTATTTGAAATATATCTGTTGTTTAATAAAATCCTTGTATATTTATGTTTTTTGAGTTTATTATAATATATACAATAAACAAAATTTTGTTCAACTTTCTTCCAGCTATAAACAAACCTTAGTAAATATTTACAGATGTACAATCATAATTTATCGCATTAGTATGGTTTTCCTATTTTTGTAATGCCATTCTGTTAAAAATTGTAAACTTTTTATTTTCAGTATAGCAATTCAGTTAACAAAACCATCGTTATCTAGTATTAATTCACAAAGCTTATATGATATAACTAGAAGTGCAACGAAGAAATTTGTATAAAATTAGGTAACATAATATAATTTGCTAGTCAAAACAGTGATTTAATACTAATTACGTATAAATACCAATTTCATTTTAATATTATTCCTACTTTTTACCTGATCATTTTAATTGCTAGACTGAAGTATTGTACCAAATTTTCACGCTAAAATACCAACATCAACACGAATGAAGTTAACAAAATATCATTCGAAGCCTTCTATCATAAAAGCAATTAAAACGAAAATATCTTAACTTAAGACAGTAAGGTCCCGTAATAAAACACTTTGATGATATCCGTTTTAAAATTTATTACTTACAGCGTCGCTCATCTAAATTTACAGCATAAATTTACAACATAAGTAATAATAAATTTTACATTAGATGGACATAAAATTTGGATAATAACGGAGAATCCTAATATAACTGTGATTCTCCCGACACCAAGTCGATACACTCACACAAAACCAACGAATACCAGACGTAGCTAACTTTTGTTTATTATATTTTTTTTCTTTCGTTCCTTTTCGAGATCCCGAAGAATGCTTACCACAAGAATTTACAATCATAAGACTTTTCAATTACATTTTTCTTCCTGTTTTGCTCTTCTTTATGCTCTCGAGAGTTCCAGCATCGCGGTTCATTGATCCGCGCAATTAAGGTCACACGTAGAGCAAACCGCGTAGAATCATTTTTTTTTCTTATTTCTTTTTCCGCGCAACCTGAGGAAAGAAGGTTGCTAGCATTTTTAAGCGAAAAACCGTACGGAATGAGCCGCGAAAAATGAGTCCGGCGTTGAATAGTTTTTTTTTTTCGCTTCTCCCTTTAACGACAACAACGATTCGTTTACGCAGTAAAATGAAATTTACCGTCCGGACGGGGGAATGAAATTCCCTTTTTTTTGCTCCGATAAATGATCGCTATATAAATAAGTTAACCGCCAATAAAAGCGAACTTTAATTAGCCGCTACGCGGTCGTTTAAAATCTGCTTTGCGTACAATCGCAGCGGCGATCCGATGGCTGGGTCCAATCGGGGCGGTAAACGGTCCAAAATGCGAAGGCGGGCACGCGAAAAGCGTTAATTGGCGAGCCTACGGTCGTTCGCTTTTATCATCTTTAATACAATTTTCTCCGATGATTACGGATAGGCGGTCGTCGGAGTTGAAAATTAGCTGATTAAACATTCCCGGCTTTGTGCGCCGCGCTCGGCGTATGGAAAGTCGGCTGCTTTTCGTTATTAGATTTCAGCCGCGCACGGGAATATGATTCAGTTAATTCGGTTTAATTGTATCGAGTTTTTAATTCGTTGTAATATGTTGGTTGCGACGTTGGGATCGCGAGGCGGCGTTATTTGAAAGTCAGTATAAGTGCGGGTATGAACGGCCCGAGCGAAATCAAAATAAGACTCGAAATTGGAGAACAAAATTAGATCATCAAAATTGATAACTTTTTAATATAATAATAATATCTCTCATTTGTTCAGTTACGGACGCGAAGACCAATTTTTAAAAAATTAAATAATGCAATGTTTATATGCGAATTTATACATTTTAATTTATTATAAATAAATGTATTATTTATAGAATATAAACATTGAACCGTTTGAAATTACGAATTATGTTTAACTAAAGTCAAAATATAAAGGTGTATTTTTCGACCAATTTGACAGACAATTTCTATGATGTATTATGATAGCCACTGATTGTGGTTTTATTATAAGGGATACTTATGTGTGTCTTATAAAATACACCTTTATAATTAATGAATATATACAGACTTTAATTTGTAAATAATTTGTAGTCAAAATATTTTAATATCGTATAATCATTAAGAATTGTTTATAATTAGAAATTTTGTTTGAATTAAGTTTTTGTGTGTTTGTAAAATCATTGTCAACCGATAAGGAAATTGTGATATGCGTTTTAAAAAATTTAGGTTTCTTGTGATTCAAAATTTTTCTGATTGACCTGAGTGTTAATCTTCATATATATAAAAAATACTTACATGTTTATTTACATGTTTGGTTATTTAATAAATAGTCGGATTATATCGAAATATACACTGAAAAAAATAATATTACCAATTTTACCAAACTAGATAATAAAAGGAGGAAAAGTGAGCAAAACTGTAAAGAAACATTAGACAATATTTACCAATCATTTGGTAATATTTGATATAATTTAAAATTGTCTAACCATAATACTATTTATGGTTTTTACCATACTATTTACATTTTTGCCTATATTTCCTACTTTTATTATCTAATTTGGTAAAATTTGTAAGATTATTTTTTTCAGTGTATACTTTCTTTACAAAACAGTATCATGAAAGCGTCTTAGTTTAAGACACTAGTTTCTTAAACAAGACACACAAGCGTCTTAATATTTTTATATCTTAAATGAGACATAGAAATAATGTTTTAAGCAGTGTTTTATGTTTTGAATTTGAGCATCTAGTAAAAGGTACAATCCCATTGTCGAAAGTTGCGAATATATAATATAAATAAACAAGATTGATACGTCTAGATCGAAATCAAGAACATTTTTTCCAACAAATTGGTCCACTTTATTCCGCTGTGTTCAAACGAGAAATTGCTCGATTAAAAGGTTAATCCCAACCAAAGCAAAAAAAATGATAGCATCTGCTACTTTTTCGCTTTCTAAACATACAAATTTAGTTTATACTCGTTCAATAAAACCGAATGAAAGAATCGCAGATTCAACGCGTTTCAAAACATCAACGAATGAAGTTGCACTTCTTTATGCCGAAGCGCCCGCTAGTCTCTGGGATGAATTTTAAAAAAGATGAATTATGGATGCAAACGAATGAGTGAAATGATCAATGAAATTGAGATAAAATTAAAAAAAAACGATACGTGTTACTGAATGAAATAATGAAATACGAACTGACGGAATTTCATATGCTTCGTTGATGTAAAAACGATAGTGAATTTGAAATAACTGAGATTATTTGTCGCTTGATCGTATGAAAATTCAATCGCGATGTCTTCGTAACATTAAAAACGAGGTTACATTTGAAAAAGTTGCTAAACCAATTAGTAAAAATTAAAAAAAAATACAATGATTAACATTTTTAATTTGAATCTTTTAATTAAAATTTTTAAATTAAAATAAAATTTCAAAAGTTTTTAAAAATTTACAGTACGTATTTTTATTACTATAATTATTATAAAATCAAATATATATATATATATTTACAACCATTAACCATTAATTCCTAAAAAAACATTCCGCCTGTTTCAATTTACCTTCCATTTTATACTACCAGTCATTTTTAACCCTGAACTGTTTTCCGCGTCGACGTTAAATGTTCTTCCCTCTTGTAAAAAAAGAAAAACAAAAAAAAAAACAAATATGCCCACTAGACATCGCGCGAGTCACCCCATGGATTTCGTTAGTTTACATGTCGTCTGGAACAATCCACGATCCCCCGTTAAAATAACAACGGCTACGCGTTTCTCCTCATGCATTCCTTACAAAAGAGCGTCCTCTCGAGACCAATCCAGTCCTTTTAATGGCGGCGCATACCGCACGCACGGAATGACCTCTTGATGCTCTCACCTTTCGTTTCTTTTCGAGCCGCTGCCACGACAATGATGACTTTCTCGATTCAATCTGGTACTTCTACCGACAAAATTGACATCATTACTCGGTTTATCGCCACTCGTTGGGTCGTGCGCGAATGCCGACTCGCGCGCGCAAAGGTCAAGCGTGGGGACAAAAATGTCGCGGGGTCACTCGTCGCGTTCCGATGTTACCCGTTGCGGTACCTGTCCGCGGAGATTGATCTTCGGGCCGGCAACATCCGTTTAATTGTTGCCAACCCACAATCACGCATTTACTTCACTTCATCATCGTTCTGATGAGATAGGCAATTAAACACAGTTATGATCTTCGTGCCGTATTGACCTACAACGCATACCGGTATGCTCTTTTTTGCAACCGAAAACGGTATGCTGGATTTGGATTGGTACTGAAAGGGGGGGGGGGGGTTATTATAGAAGGTATAAGATTTGGAGATTGGAGGGTTTGAAGTTGATCAAAAAAGGAGATGGAGAGTTGAACATTAGTAAGGTAAAATGGAGAGACAGAAATATGTTCGTATGAATTTGGAGGAAATTTTCCCCAGGGGGGGTGTACATTTGAATGGTATAAAATTTTACGCGGATTTCGAATCTGCAAAGTATTTTCGGTTATCTTTATTTGTTTTTGAGATAATTGATATTTAAATTTGAAAAAAATGTGTTTATTTTGTTGTGAATATTATTGTATATGGAAGTATAATAAGCTAAACAGAGACACGTGTATGATAATTTGTAATGTTGGTTACGATGGCAGTGTGGAAGTGAATTGTTTGTTTTTAACTGTTACTAAGGTTTGGTAAGGTTCTGGAAAATATGTTGATTATGAAATTATGAAGGGATGGAGTTTTCGATTTTGAATGTGATCGATGTCGAAAATTGTATTGAAAAAGTAATTGTAATATAAGTAACACGTATTGATGTTGATGATTTTATTATCATTTTTAAAAATACTGTATATACTTGTAACAAGTTTAGAAATTTAATTGGTCTAAGATGGTAAAGAAATATGCTACCGGATATATAAAATTTTAATTCTTCATTTTATATGAAAATGATTTACAGTGCGTAATAATTTGTTGTTTTAGTACTGCTATTTAACTTATTACTTATGTTATTGTAGTATGAATGTAATGTAATGGGTGAAAATTTTATGTAATTATAATAATGCAACAAGATTGTTTAAATAAAAAATAAAGTTTTTATTTATCATACATAAAATATTATATAATAATAATATAAAAATTATATAATAATTTTTTATTTATTCATTTCATAAGGTTTACGGGTTATTCAGACCCTATATAAGAGCCCTTTATGACAATTCGATAATTCTCATATACAACATACATAAATCATAAGACAGGATATATTAACAAGAATTAATGACTAAATATGTAAACATGGATACTTACGGCTCGTTTTATTTACACTTGCAGTAAATGATTTCCTTTCAAGTTTCTAGTGTTTTATATCAAGGTCACGTTTCTGAAACAAAATATTTACTTCTTTATTATCAACGTCCATCCAAATATTTTGACTTTCAATGTCACAACATATTATATTTTGTAAATATTCAACTATAAAACATAAATAAAAAATAATATCAATAAAGAGTAAAACCATTATTCAATTCTTCAAACAATTTATTATCAAAGTTAGTAAAAAAAAAGTATGCACAGCGTTGAAAAATTAAATGATAATAATAACTGCACGTAAATAGCATAACTATCTTAATAGAAAATCATGCATTTGTTATTAAACTTGAAAAATAATCCTCGTTAAATTAAAAATTAATAAGAAATTATTCTTATTTACATTTAAAATTATACAATTTCTCGTATAGCAATTTCAGTCGTGATTTTCCATAGTACGCCTGTAACTTTTACTATTTACGTTGTAATTACTTCAATACAATTATCCCGACGGGGAATATCACGGACTGTTCAAATTCACAAGTGCAAGAACAATGCTGCCAACCTATCGCCGAAAGGTCATCGGCGTTTGACCTCTGTACCGAACAGATCCGCTTCTGGAACCAACTTCTTGGAAGCGACTCTTCTGTCAATCACCGATACCCGGTCGGTGCGCAAAACCCGATGCGCGGGAGGCCTTGATCTAATTGAAAAACTGACCTTGGCGTCTTAAGTAATAAAGAGACCCGAACGGTGAAAAGAAATCGTCTTAATTTCACTGTCGATACCGTCGCTAGAACACTCTGAAACATCGGATTTCACGACTCGTTGAAACTTAAATAGGACTCGAGAAAAAGTGTCTCGTTTTACTCGCGTTCGATCGCATTTTTGCGGTGAATGTAGTCGGACGCAAATCGCGATTTTCGTCGAAAAATCGTGCGTAATGAACGGTTTCTGTTGTCGGCGAATCGAAAATTAACGTCGCAGAAAACATCAAAAACATCTCGCGCCTTCGTTCGAAAGAGAAATCCTTTTGGGTTTTTTGTTTATTTTTTTTATCTTTTTTTGCAAAGTCAAGTGCAAAACACCGTCTAATTAAACACGCGCGGAGTTCCGCGTTAACGTCAACGCCGAACGCATTAAAAATAATCACACGGCCGCGCGTCAATTTGTTTTAGCATCTCATTTCCGAGTAAAGACCACTTAGAACACCAGTACATGTATCATTTGAAACGACATTCTAATATCGCGAACATTGGAAAGTGACACATACGTTCGTTCAGACACTTCACATGCATACGGCTAATGCGTTACGTCAGTGAATGACATAATATTTTTCGAAACAACAATACGCCACGTCTGATTAAAGTTTACCGAACTAAGTCAAAAGGGAAACGCGTTGTTATGATACGAACTCAGTATATTGCATTCGACGGGGCGTTTGGAAGACCACAGACAGTCAAATCGTCGGTGCGCCAACGAAGATGATACTGAAAAAGTGATAATGAAATAGAATTATTCAATTTTGGTGTAAACACTGATCTTTGTTTATGTTTACATTACAAATCTCGTCGTGTTTGTGTTACAAATGTTATTGTTTACATTCGAGTTCTTATGTTTACTTTGTGAATGTTTTTGTTTACTTTTAAAATACTTCAATTGTGTTTACTTTAGTTTCCGGTGCGTTTACATTAGGTTTTTGATGCAATTAATTTGATAATTTCAAAGCTTATGATTATGGTTTGATTTATTTTGTGGTAAAATTAGAATTATATTTTTTTCACATAAATGAAGCTAGCAGAATGGTATTGAAATTATAGTAGTATTATTAAAATATGATTGAAGTTTGTATATTTTATGTAAAAGGTGTTTATAATAAATATAATAATATAATTGTAATAACAAAATGAACTAGAAATGGATAAACTAGGTTACTCTTGAAAATTTTAAATTAACATGGTTTTCTGTGATGTGGCATTAAAAATGAGTTGATTATTATTATTATTATTGAAATTAAGAATATTAAAGTTATGTTTAAGTTTTATAACAAACATGATATTCAAAATTATAATAATAGTATATGTGAAAGTGGGATGCTTATAAGAAAACTGATAAAAATTACAATATAAGTAGCAAAAGTAGGATGCTCTTGAAATACGGTAAAAATTACCATACAATATAACACAATTTTGTACATAAATAATAATTTATTCAAATTTTTGAAATTAGCATATCGCACGAACGTTATAAAGTATAGAAATTTTTATTCTATAACAAAATCATACTATATACAAGTCAGAGCCATTGTATTCAGACCAAACAATTTTTATTGCCCAGCCGAAATGTATTTATTTGCAATTATTGTAGCGAATTATGTTTAACAAATGTGAACAGATGAAGGAATCAATTTTTACATGCAAAACAACTTTTACCATGTAAACATGCGCAAATTGCATTGATTTACTCGTAATAATTTATTTGTGAAAATTCAATATCTTGTGGTTTTCATCAATACCGCACGTTATGCTAATAAATTAGCTTTTATCTAAATTAAATTTATTAATAATTATAATAAAAAATTCTAATTTACTACGTTATTTGGCTGAAATCTTTGATTAAATTATATCATTATTTGCATTATTGTAACATATTATTTATTTACACGATCTCATTATAACTATACCAAGTAATAGTAATACCAAACGAGCAAAATTGTAAAAGCAATTTCACTGACTCGTGCGGGAAGAAAGGTAGCGTTTCCCATCCGTATACACAGAAAACCATATACAATCACTGTACACAAATGAATCATGTAAACCTCTTAATTTAAGACCGCTTAATTTAACTGTTTAATAAAAGTATTAAACAAAATGCACATGCGGCTCGTCTTAAGAAATCTGATGTCTTTGTATCTTAAATATAAGACACATGGATCGTATTTTTTTATTAATAATAGAACGTACTTTTCATATAATTTTAAACAATAATTATAAGACATTTGAATTGTCAACAAAATCTCAGTGCAAACACAATATTATCATTATAAAGAAAAATAGTTTTATACACCGTAAAAACAGGTGTCTTAAATTAAGGCACCTTTTTTTAAACAGTTTTCAGCCGTTCACTTACAAAATCAGTTTGGCGACTTATAGTAATACACTTGCAAGACGCCTTAGATCATACATAACTGAAAATTATATATTCTTATTACTTTTAATAAATAACGACACCGAAAAATAATTAATTTCAATTTAGGCGTTTTTTAACGCCTTATATTTCGGTGTCTTAAACCTTCAAAATGATTTATTCGTACACTGAGAAAAATCAAACATGAAAAATTACTATTTATAATCCGATCTTGGACTTTTGAGCGACAAATCATACACTGAGAGAAATTTTGTAGTAAAAATTAGCATGAATAGTGGTAATTGAGCATTACGACTGAAAAATGATAATTTTTAACATGTTTTGTGTTAAAATTTTGGATAAAATATGTTAAAAAACTTA
>JABFQC010004060.1:0-13150 GCA_022817085.1 Psilanteris sp. ZL-2020 | reverse complement strand
ACACAATACTTATAATTTTGTCAATATAAATTTACTATATTACATTTTTTTTGTTCTTGTTAAATTAACGATCAGATTGTACAATCCAGATTGTTAATTTAACAATCTAGTTCTCTGAGTGTAGATAGCAAAATTTACACTGTTTAAAAAAAATTACATGAAAAATCATAAATAATAAAACGTAATAAGATATTTTTAATGTCTTATCTACAAAAGAGTCTGAAACAAGACCTTTCCATATTGTTGATTTTTACAGTAACGTCACTCATATAATTACCATCGACTTTGATAAATACAACCAAAATTCCTATAAGAATTCTTTTTTGTACGAAAATTTTTAAAAAAATAAATTAAACTACCAACATATTGTGTTACGATTTGAAAACAGCGATGCTTTCGCTAAAGCCCAACTTTCCATCAAACTACCTATATTACAACATTATAAGGGATATCACGTGAATTTGACGTCGAAATATTTCACACCGTGTTAACATATCTCAATGTTACGTCAGACGTTTAAATGAATATATATAGAGCGCTTTATTAATTGAAACGATTTATTATCGGGTGCTATTATTACTTAATTAATTAATTATTCATCGTTACTTAAATTGTATGAAATGTGACAACATACAGTTGAGTGAACCAACTGAAATATATGGATTAGTCGAGCTTAATGGCGGACAGCTCATTCACGAGATGAATCTTGTTCGTGGGGTATATCAATGACATTGCCTTTCTAGCGAAAGGAAAACGCGGGAAAATTTCACCGGATCTCGTACAGAATGGGTTAAAAATAGTACAGGATTGGTGTAGTAAAAAGGCTTTGACCGTTAATCCATGCAAAACCGAGAGATATCTTCATCGGGAAATAAAAAGTAAACAACTTGAATAGCATGAAGTTTTGCAGTAAAATATATATATGTCAAAGAAATGAATGTCTGGAATTATTGCTTAAGAATTTAAAAAATAAATTTTTATTTAAATAAAAAGTTTTCTTAAATAAAAATGAATTATTTTCACCCCCCCCCACACCTCCACACAATATATTTTTCCTATAAACGAATAATAAATTTGTTTATTATTATTTTTGCTTAAAATATTGTGTATTATATATAATTTTTTTATTTATATATGTAGCAATAAAATATTACGTAATTTATATTACTTTAGCTCAAAATTTAAATGCTCCCGCTATGAAAAATATATACAAATAAAGGACACTGATTACTAATAATAATAATACAAATGATTCCTAATAAATATTAACGAAACGACAACTTTTTTTCTATTTTTCAAACGTCTAATTTACCAAATCGACTACAATAAAAATAAACAGATGTCATTGACAGCCTATTTGCTTATAGACATTTTATATATAGTCATACATTCAGTATAAAGGTCAAACGAAAATGTGTATTCCGTGTATTTGTGTCTTCGGCGATACCGAGCGATTTTTAAAAATAAATAATTAATTTGTACAAGCAAATTTTAAACAGAAGTTGAAGTGACGCTCTTAATGCTTTACGGCGTAGAATGAATGTAAGATCACGTGATTAATCATGGTAGAAAAATCACGCGACCCGCCCACGCGTTGTATTATTATTTTACTACAGAATTTTACTACATCGTTTCGGATGATGTAGACGTATATTTAAACGTATATACAATGCACGCCAATAGTTTCGTCTAAGCGATCATTCATAACGTTAATCAAGCGGACTATGTGTTTTTTGAAATATCATATTTTTTCGTTTCAATTTCGTTTGTCCTTTTCTAAATTTAATCTGAAAGAAGGATTTTTTTAGATTCCCGTCTTATGTCGGCGTATTATTTCATATTCGTAAATTAATTATCACCTATCCATTTCGGAATTTAATAAGCTACGTTTCCATGAAGATGTTATTATTCATAGGACCTTACTTAATACTCAGAATTGCAGAAGTGTTAATACGCAAATGAACGATTGATTGTATTGAACAAAGCCAATTATAAAATTAAATAACAGGATTTTTAATTATATGGGAAAATCGTTTACGATTTTAAAACTGGTACGCAAACTTGTTGTCGTTGTTTTTAAAGAAAGTTGATATTTGCAATCAAATATGTGTATGTTATTTATAATAATAATAAATACTTATAATAATTAATTATATGAGTTGAATACCGAAATATAGCTCAAAAAATCGTTTAAAATAATTTTATTACGATTATTATCGTTCGATAAAAATTATTTTTTATTTGTTTACATTGTTTGCTCGAAAAAAAATCTTATTCTTTCCTTATTTTTAATTATCTTTTAAAGATATATTTATATATTTATTATTTTATTATCTTATATTTATATTTGTAAGAATAAGCCAAGGATTTCAAATTAAGATTATTATATTAAAGAATACTGGTTGACCTTATTGGTAAACAAAACATGTGTGTAATAAATGTTATGTAATAAGCATTGTTTCAGTTTCTAAGAAAGTTTATAATTCAAATTCCTACAAATTTAAAATAATGTATTACTTATACCTATTTAGAAATATTTTACATTAATAATTAATATTAAAGTTAGTTCACAGTAAATTTAATTAAAACATACAAATGTAACTCGTTCTAGCTAAAAGAAAAAGAATACTATAAATTAAATAAATAATTGATGTATATGTAAATTATTTATAATAATTGTATTATATCCATTTTCCATTTCATTAACTATTTTCTTATATCGTATACGCAATTTGTATAACTTTTGCTTCTAAATGTTATCAAATTTTGAATAAACTATAAATAAAAATTTAATTAATTATATTAAACTTTTGATTACATATTCAGGACTCGTCACCATAATAATTTTGGCAAAGGAGAATGTTTATTTTTATGCGCGTCTTATTTACTTCGTAATACATGTTCTATCCATTCAAAAATAAACAAAAATAAAATTAAACTTCAATTAATTTCAAATGCATTGTTACCAACCTCAATAATGTTTTTATTTTTCATCATTTTCATTCTTCTTAATAAAAACAAATGATGTCTTCAACAATATACCATCGCTACAATAAAATAAAAAGTAAACAAAAATCAAATACAGTATTTGATTTTCGATAATGCTTCACAAATTGTATCTATAAATATATTTGAAAAACTAAATCGCAATAATATTGAATCATATTGTATAATTAATTTATAGTTCGACAGATGCGTGAAAAGCGTGACGTTGATTTCGCATTACTTTCTGGCTTTTGATTTACGAAAGCCTGCCTTGTTGTGCGACTGCCAAATGTGGGATGGGATGTAATTAAAATGAATTGATTCGAAGCGACGTCCTTGATTCAATCGATGTGCAATAATTATATTCGTGGACATATGCGAGCATCATAACATAGCATTTAACACTCTTATTTGATAACAATCGACTCTGACAATTCACGATATACCGCAGTAAGACGTCCAATTATCATTATTATTATTACCCGAGTCAGATTCGAATTAACAAACCGTCGACGAAATCAAATAAATTACGTTGACGAAATAATCAAATCACGATAATCGTACAAAACGCCCTATAAAACAAGGCATTTGATTAGTTTACGATTCAACTTCATTTTATTATTCACAAGAACAAGCAAGATTTGGTTAGTGGTTCAAAAATACGCACAAAAATTCGATCGAACGGTGTTGGTATTATTTACAAACATTCAGCGGTGTTTACCGTAAAGGTCATAGTCCTTTTTAACCGAACTTTTGTTTTGACCTTGAGTTACTTCGTGTTTAATAATATTTACTGAACTGCCGGTATTGTTTATTTACTCAATCCGGGCGAAATGTTCGACATTATTATTATAGAACCCGCATATTCGTATGGTATACTGACAGGGAAAAAAAACTGCAAACAAATTGATACCAGCGGTCTGCGACTCGATTGTTATTCTCGTTAATAAAGTATACGCACCCAACGCATGATTTGCATGAAATTGTTAACGCCGTTAGTATGACGCTCGTGCAAAATTGCAGATGCCATTAAAGTCGCATTTCAAATTACCGTCCGAGTTCTAATTGAATGTCATATTGTTCTTTAAAGTCGATTCCACGTCGTACAGTAACATCCCTGTAAGGAAAACTGGGCTCGATTTCTGCGAACAAAATTAATCAGTTCCGTTTTATTATCACCTTTAATCGAAACTCAAAAACGATAACATAATAAAATTAAAAATCTAAATAAAAATTCCGATTTAATATACACACTTGAAACACGTGTTAAAAAAGTGATTGACAAAAAAAAATTAATACCGTCGGACACGAACGTGTAACTATTGAATGTTTGAAATGTAAATGCGCGAAGATATGTTGTTTGTGTTTGTTCGCGGAAAAAGTTCGCGGATTTTGAATTTACGATAAATCGTGTTGTATGCAGCGCGGCTTGCAATTTCATTAAATAAACAGCAAATCGCCGAACCAAAACTACGGTGACGCGATAGTATATTCTTTAATTAATCAGATTGTTTGTTTGCGTTGGTTATGCTTTGTTCACAATCACGGCTTATCGTCAAGCAGTATGTGGACTTATTTGCATTACGTTACACGTTTGAATGCAAGTGAATTTGACTGTCAAATGTAGAAGATACATTTCAGGTTGGATTTGGTGTTACTTTTGAGGATTTACTTTTTTTCGTTTAATTTTGAAATATACGAATTTAACGTTAATAATATTAAGATTATAATTATATATATATTGTATCACGCGATAAACATAGTTATTAAAATATTATATTATAAATAAATACACGGAGGAAACATGTAGAACGTTTTACTATATTTATATATATATCAATATTTCAAAGCGGAGCGGAATATCTTTGATAGTTTGAAAGCATTATTTTATTAATTAATAAAATTGTAAAGTAAGACGTAAAATTAATATTAATAAAAAATAATAAATTATAATAAAATAATATGAAAAATGAACTAACAACAGCATTTTTCATAAAAAAAAACAAGAGAAAATGGTTGTTTTCAGAAACCAAAGCTTTCCTTTTAATTTAAGCATAAATAATGAACATTGTGTTTTTTCTTTTAGTATCAAAAACCCATTTGGAATAAATTATTATTTATGTAATAAAAGTTTGGTATATTTTACATATAGCGCTCTATTTTCATTTAACTAATCAATCGTCATATACCTCTCAATTGCAATCATTAATTTATACACAAAAAATAATACAAATAGCTTTAAACATAAAGTCAAAATACTATTGTTTAATACATGTCCAATATTTTATGATATTCTTCTGATTATTATAGTTCATATTTAAATTTTAAAAATTTGATTATAGTTTTATGTTCGATTTTACATATTTTCAATTATTTTACAAAAAGTATATTTCTACAAATTTCACCAAAATAATAAAAAAATATTAAACAAATACACAAAAAATAATGAAAAATGTAATAAACAATAATTTAAAAACTTGTAAACATTTATCAAAAATGCCCTAATAATTTACAAAAATAATATCTTTTCAACTTGATTTCCATTGTTTTGACAAATTTGCAACTTTACAATTCCGCTTTTACTATCTAATTTTGTCAAATTGTCTAAATTATATTTTTCAGTGTCCATGTTAAATCCCCTGAGATTGGAATTCTCACTCTCGTACATGTGCACCCATCGGAATTGACTCTACACGGAAATTGTGCGCGCATCTATTTTTACGTGGGATTTGATCACAAAATCTGTTCCGTCTCCGCTCCAACCAAACAGTCGTACGAAATTCCATCGCATTCAACTAAAATAACATTCATATAATTAAACAGCCCGTCTCGCGAAGCACGTTGTGTAAAACTCTCAAAATACTTCATAACGCGAATTGCGCGCGGGCCGCGACAAAATCCGGAGAATCTAGTTCAGCGGATCTAGCCTGCGGCGACCTCTTTCCCTTACCGCCGACCGGGTCCGACTCGTCCACTCGGATCATCTTGGCGGCGCGCGATTCCGTCCTCTGCTCGGGTTTTTAGCGCGCACGAATTTCGCCGGTGAAAAGCACTCGTCGAATGGAGACTTTACATCATCGCGACGGAAGTCGATCCGTCGTGTCGCGATAACTGCGCGAAAGTCAACGTGGACGGTGGCGTCGCGCCTAAAATTACCCCACGCGTAGACGTAACGGGCGCGACAGACGCGAACGAAAAACGACCGTTTTTTTTTTGTTTTTTTTTTCGCGCGACGATTCGGCCGGAGTCGCGCGAACGACGCGAGAAAGCTTGCGGCCGGTTATTAACTAAAGACTCGCGAAGAAGCAACAGCCTCTTCTTCTCGGCTCGGACGGATTTAGATTTTCGGCGGAGACGATGCGGTGTGTTCTGCGGGCGATCACGTGGGCTGAGAAAAGTGCCGTCCGGGCGCCCCTCTGCTTCGCGCGATTCCGCCGTTCGGTTTTCGCGCGGCCTCGACGCTGACCTCGCCCGCCCGAGCCACGGTCCCGATCGTTAGCGCGGAGTTAACATAATCCGATACCGACGGTGCGTGTTTGTATCGAATTCGCGGGTGCTGAAATGATGGCACGCCGCGCGATAGATGACGACGCAGCCAATGCGAACGATGGCGCGGCCGCGCGGCGATGTCATCCGAAGCGAACCGACGCGATCGCGATCGAGTAGAGCCGAATAATACGCGAAGCGCTTTTGTTACAGTCGAGTTGAAAAAGTACATTTTGAATTTGAGTGAATTCGAGTACAAAGCAATTTGATATGGTTGATCAACCGAGTGCTTTGGATGGAATGTCAATTTGCGAATCACTTTGGAAATACATTTTTTGGTTAATATAGAAAATTACACGTCGTGGGATGAAAGTGTGCTATTAATTCTCTCCGTGATGCTTGCGAGGTTTTTCCATATTTGAATATTTTATTTTTGATTAAAGTAGTAACAATTTAATTTGTATAGCAAATAGCGTAAACAAGTAATAATTATATTCTATAAGCATTGAGTAAAATATATTATGAATTCAGTTATTTATTCTAAAATGTATATGCAATTTTTTTCCATGTAAAACATTGATTTATTGACTGCTCTATAATGTATTTTGAAAATATTATATTATCTTATTTTTAATTGAATAAGAATTAAAATTGGAAAAAGATGTTGTGAAATATTCTAAATTGTAAATATAATTTAAAATAACTATTGTTATTCAGAAATGAAAATGTATTATTTTTGTATTAAAAATAATTGTTACTGCTAACATAGCTAAACTGAAAACTGAGATTTTTTTTTTTCGATTAATTAATATCGAACATTTTTAACATAATTTGGATAGCATAAAATGTTCACCAAACACGTGAATATTTTAAATGAACAAGCATATATCCAGTAAAATTAGCCGAACTTATTACATGTCTTACAGGACACCTTGTTTAAACTTTGCTACGCGTATAAAGTATATTTGAACTATATAATTAACCAATATATGACTGATAACATCATGAATCGTTGTTATTTTTATTACATTATTATTATAATTATGATGTATAAATTCGTTATTTATTGCATTTCAAACAAAACATTCTTATATTGATATAACGAATTATTATCAAGGCTTATATTTTATTTATAACATACATTTTGGAAGTGAATGAATAAATAATAGTACACTGTACATTAATAAAAATAGTTGCATCAATAGCTGAATGTAAATTCACCATATAATGAATAAACAATTATTATCGTTATTGCAATGCTGTACTGTTATGGTTCAAATATATGAATCTTTGAATTCAAATGATCAGTGAATAATTATTAAAAGTATAATATAATATTCCAATTGTGACGGATTCTTCTGCTTTTAAAAAAATACACAAAGAATTGGTATAAAATTTATGTAGAATATTCAAACCAAAAATTATTTATAATTTTATAAAAACTAAAATACAATTATAAAGAAAAAAGAAATTAACATAAACTATATGTTAATATCACTTTAGAACAAAGAAAAATACTTATTTTTGGCAATGACATATTCAATATTTTTTTCAATAACTTTTCATAGCCTTAAATCTATGGTACATGTCCGGTAATGGACAAATTATTAGCATTGCGTTTATATAAAATTTTTATCGGTGTTCTTGAAAAAGTTTAAGAATGTGGAAAGGTCAAAGTTCAACTTAGAAAAAACATGTAATAAAAACAGAAGAAATTATATTCTAAATCTAATAATCTATATAGGTGTGTATACTATGTAGATGACATAAGAAATATAAATTCTAAATACTTATGTGATTGTAGAAAAAATAATATTTATATTTAAAATAAAAAAAAATATAAAAGAAAACACCATAGTTGTTAACAAAATACGTATTCTACATAAAAAAAAAATTGCAAAAGTTCACAAATGAACTGTTTAAATACTGTTTAATTTTGTTTCTGTTAGATTTGAACATTATTTGTTTGTTTGTTACTTTAAAAAAAATGTATTAAGATTAAGTTCTAAATTGATTAGTTTTTTTTTTCTGTTTTAGTAGGTTTCATGGCCACACGTGCTTTTTTGGCACGCGCTTCCGACATACTTGTCTAGGACAACTCGATTGGACGCTTATCTATTGATGCTTAAAATGCATACAAGTTTGGGCCAATTTTGATGCGCAAAACTTTCATTATGCTAATTGAAGCCTCTATTAAAATATACTTATTTTAATCGGATTTGAATATAATTAATAAGTTTAATAGTTTTTTAACTTTTCATCTAAAACCAATTTTAGAGGAAATTATTTGGTGCAAGAAAACAAATCATTTTAATACTACAGTATATTATATACAATATTATAAATATTTATTTTTTCTATTAAATAAATACAATACAGAATATTCACATTTGTATCATTTTTATCAACCTTATAATAGAAATTGAGATGTACAATTAAATATTTTAATATTAATGTTCAATTATTAGAGTTAAATAGATTTAAATTAAATTTAGTAAAATCAATGTATATTATACTTTTAAACACATATACTCGCAGAATATAATCCAACAGTATTAATTTATTTAACAATTTGATCAAAATAGTTTTATTTATTAATTTTATCGTGTAATAATAAATTATATTAAAATATGTATACGTATACATTTTGTTAAATACCGAAACGTAAAACTATTAGTAAATGAAAATTTAACAAAAAATCAAGACTTGCCAAATGCTTTGTTGCATACACACATTTCTGTGTATAAATGTATACATTAAAATTCCTTGCAATTATAGCATGTTTTATGTCACAGTCGAAGTCCCATTTTAATGGACATAACTTATTGTTAATTGACTCGCTTTATAATTGTTTATGCACTGGCTCTCCTACATACATAAGTACATTTGTTTTGTTCTTCATGTTGAACACGAATGCGTTCAGTTTCTCGCTTTATGATAAATTCTTCTGTTACAAAGGCTTCGCGCTTTATTTGTTCTCGCAATTTTCGTGGAGTACCAGACAAACACCATTGAACAACCATTGTTACAAAGCCAACAATATTCTAAAACAAAAATTAAATTTAGTAGTCTCATTAAATGAAATTTAACTGTCTTCTATTAATTAAAGGGGTCTAGTTGATTCACTGTTATTAGATTTTTATTGGAATGCAATTAATTTGTTAATTATAGTATTTGATCTTTTATTTACTAAAAGAAATACATAACTTTTATTGTTTTTAGCTATGTAATCGAAACACAATACCTAATAATTACGTCATTTACCATAAACAAGTTACATTTTCCATGTTTTAGTTGAAAATTTACTGTTTCAATTTAAACGTATTATTTCGAATACAGTAAATTATCTACTTACACAAGTCTTTTATTAGTTACAGTTAAAAACACATGACAAATTTCTTGCATGGTATTTTCTTATTTTGGAAGAGTGTTATTTAATGAAATTTTGTATAACAGATTTTTCATATTCAAATCAAGTATTTTATTTTATAATGAAGGAATGAAGTATTTTATACGTTATAAAACATCAATTTTATATTGCTTTAATAAATGACCATAATACTGTTGCAGCAGACCTATTTCTCCTATACTTAATGCGTTTATAAACCATTTGTTAATTTGTTATGTATTAAAAAGTAAAATTTAGACATTTTATTACCTGAAAAATTACAATAAATGCTAAACGAGCAGCAAGTATCTGCCAAAAAATAGTTGTTCTTTCATATGGCATTGTAGGATGATCTGGTGGATTACGATATTCAGCATAACGACATGTAGTAATGTTTTGATAAAAACTTCTCTGAGGTGCCGTTCCACTTTCAAAATTGGCTGTGTCAAAATATGCAAGGCTGTGATTCAAAAATCCTCTTGTAGTGTGATCAGGACTAACAACCATTGAATAAACCAGTCGAGGAATTAAATTTGATGAGAAAGCAATGATGAATGCCTAAGAAATTGTTATAAATAAAAAAAAAATTCAGTTAGAAAACACAAATCGAATATTGATGTTAGGATATTATTTATAAGATTTTTTCAAGTAAAAACAATTATAGTTTACATAAGTCATTTATATCTGCAATTAGTATATTAATATTTATAGTTTATATTAATATTTATAACATAAAAAATAATAATTTAAAACTTAAATAAATTATAAATTTTAACAAATAATATTTAACAGTAAAAGTACATTTGTTATGACAGATATGCGAGCAAGTGCGTCCAATATTCGAGCCCAAATTCCAATATCACTGGCTCGACGAGGCACAGGACGACGGTAATGTCGCAAAAATTTTTTCCCATCCAAGCGTAATTCTAAAACGTTGTAAATTAACGCCAATAAGGGACCTAACGGAAATGCAACGACGAATAAAGTAATGAAACCAAACTGAATGACCATTTCAAGATACTCATCGTATAAACCTCGAGGGTCTAAAACCAAAATTAAATTATTACAGTTTTATAAATAAATCAGTACATAATACTTATCTTTTGAGCATCATTTGAATCATATTGTTGAGTCAGATAACTGATTTTTATGATAAAAGTAAATATAAAATATAATAATGTTTGCATGTATTTTTACTTGCTATATAAATACATTTTTGGTTTTAAATAATTGAAATTAAAATATAAATGTTGAACAATTTGTATAGATAAGACAAATTAACGAAGAAACAAAAGTTTTATAAATCAACTTACTCCATTCTAGTAACTTAAAATCTCGGATCCATGGACTTAATAGTACCGATGAATCCCTTTCTAGATGTTCTGTATGCTTACGAAAACGTATCCATCTTTTCAATAGTAGTGGGTTCACTATTTCCATAATAGTATATACTGCTTGTTTTCCTACCATGATAATAATTAATTGAATACAAAGTTCTAACAAACAACCTCCAGAAGAGCACTCTTCTTGTCTATAAATAAAATACATGCCATATTTCATAACTTATTTTCAAAATAAGAATTGTAAAAAACTATAAATTTTAATTACATATTATGTAATGTTTACAGAATAATCGTCATAATTGACGACTATATACACAGATTTTTTTAATTTTGGTCTCAAAATAAACTATCTTAAATTATATATGATTAGGTTAAAGAAAAATTGCTTGACAAAATGTGAGATAAAATGAAAAATTTAAACTCTTAAAATGACTTTCAAACATAGACTATATTTTAATTTTGTTTAATTAAAAAAAATATTCTACTTAATTATCAAGCCATGCAGAGGTTTTATTAACTTTATAGTATTGTCATTAAACACGTTTATTATGGGCAACCAATACATGGTTATTAATACCCTCCATCAGTACGATATTTTTAATTGATGTATATATATATATATATATTAACTGAAGTAACATTATAGATTTAACAATATGATTATGGTAAAAATATTATTTAACCCTACATTCAACAAAATTATAATTACGATTGTTATTGTATAATATTTTAATATATTTATTCGTATAGGGCCTTTAAATAATTTAAGAATGGTTAATACAACTGATATGATATATTTTGAAATTAATATTAGTAAGAATAATTTCGATATATTCACTGTAAAAGTGTCTTAACTAAGACCCTTTTTATCCCTATGTTTAAGTCAATTCTAAGCGTCTCATATATTGATGGCAGAAACAACGTGTTTAAGTCACCGATGTCTTACGAAAAGACACAATAAGTTTCTATAGTAAGACATTTAAACTTAAAATATGAATAATCATTGAATAACATTATTTTTGTAAATTATTTGGTTATTGTTTACAAACTTTTAAAAATTGTACCCATAATTTGTAAAATTCATTACATATTTTGTACATTTATTCTATACTGAAAAAAATGTTACGTTGAAACGGTTGGCACAAGCAAACGTATAGTTCATGTGAACAAATGAGTAGTTAACTTAAACATATTATGTTTACATTGACTATATATGTATGCTTTGTTCAACCTAACATTTTTTCCGTGTATGTTTATCATCTAGCTTTTCCACTGCAATTTTTGTATTTACCCTGTAAGACATGTAAAACAACTTAAGATTATTTGTCTTACACTATTTTACTGTCTTACACGTTCATAATGTATTACAGCTAAACTTTTTAAAGGTTGATTTGGTGTCTTAAATAAGTCACAAAATCTGTCTGAATTGAAAGATAATATTTTGTAAGTTGTCGATAGTGTCTACATCAACATATTAGATAGAAAAATCATCTAAATTTAGACACTCGTGTGACCAAAACAAGTCGCTCAAAGTCGTTTAACATGCACAGGTGTCTAATTTAAGTCTATAGCGTCTTTAATTAAGACACACAGAATGTAGTTCTTTTTACAGTGTTAATAACATAAAAAGAGTAGAAGCATACTTTAGCAGACTTTAAATCCAATAATCCGATAGTGTTGCTCTGAACATAAAATTTATATTGCATAAAATAAATGACAAACCTATAACCAAATATTCGATTATATTTCCTAGGATAACCAATGAAATTCCCTTTCAAAATAGCTATATAAAACACTGAAGCATAGTAATTAATGAACTGAAATATATAAATTTTTAACGTTAAACTATCGTCAAATTCGGTTTGCGTTCTGGCAAGTTCCTATTCGGTCAAAAATACAGCTAACTGGACATAAATTCTATTGAGCACTAAAATACAGACCTATAATC
>JABFQC010004059.1:0-13155 GCA_022817085.1 Psilanteris sp. ZL-2020 | reverse complement strand
TTATATATCTGTAATTCAATATTATAATTTATAAACATGTACAAGAAATATCAAGGATCGTAACTATTTTCATAAATGAAGAAATTAAATAGCATCTATTAAATGACATTTGCGTGTATTTTATATTACAATTTAAATATTTTCCTTCATTATTTATGAAACATTTGTATGAAAATAATTTTATTAAAAGTTTTAAATACAATATCATACATCATAACATCATACATATGCGTTACAATCAATGATATAAATGTTTAATTCATTTTCAAGTAATACTTAAAACTGTATATAATTATACTTAAAAAGCTCTTGGATATTTACCATATTTAGGCATATATATTTTGGACAAAATATATTTAAATATATTTAACAAGAATACATGCAATATTATATCAATCTTATTTTGAAAAATTATTTATTACTATAAAACTTGAATAAATATCTGACGTTATTATAGTTTTACCGGTATATTTCATATGTTTGTTATTAATTCGTATTTTAACAGATGATTGCACCCGTTATCTGATTTTTGTAATAAAAGAACATATTGTATCAAAATAAAAAATCTTTAATCTATTCCTTTTAAATGCATATACTTTGCATATTATATAAACCGTTTTATATTAACATTTAATAATAACGATACCTTTATTTTCAAACATTTAAATAATATAAAATATTATATTATTATTAAAAATATATAAACAAAATTAAATATCATAGTTTAACAAACTATTAAGACCTCATGTAATTAATTTTAATCTCCGTGAATTGTATAATTTCAACAGTCGAAGTCTGTCGGAAAGCTGAAAGCTCGCATTGCTATACAGCTTGAGACTAAGAAGAAATGCGTTATTAATAATACCTTCGCATGAAGACCGGACACGAAAGTCCGTCGCGGTGCGGGGTGCATGTTGATCTTGTTCACGACCATCGTTGACATGTCGGGGCTGAATCGGTCCACCGACTTGCGCGCTTAGGCCGAAACCAGATACAGAAGTAATTATCTATCGCGTTGCAATGTCACAGTCAAGGCTCAGTTTCGATTTTATCCTCTTCTCGAAAATTCCTTCGAAAATCCGCTATAGCCAAAGTCATTGCAAAATTTATTCTTTAATCCGTAAGTTCGAAAAACCGTCACTTTTCACTCAGCCAATTATCACTGAAAACTTTTCAACCACAATTCAACTTCTGTCAAATATTTATGGGACCATTACATTTTGATCTTTTGAACAGAAGGAAATGACAAACGAAAGAAATTATAATACAAATTTAAATTAATTTTTTAACTTTGGTTCAATGTCAGTTGAGTCCGAGATGCGGGTCGGTTCACTTCCAAATTCTCCGTTACTCGCAAGAACGCGCAATTTTGAATTACAAAACAGTCCACTGGAATGGGTTTTTGCGACAGCCGATGGTCTTAACCAGCATGTGATTTGGCGAGTCTGACTGACGAAAAATAAGACAACGCTTCCGCCTACGACGGCGCACTGATTTCCGGACGAGAATGTCTTGCGTTTATATATCACACCCCCACCGAATACCGCGAGCCAACCGTAGTCGAGCGGCAATGTTGAGCGGGATGATGCTTTATACCGTTTTCGCCCTGACCTTCAAACCTGTAGGATGTCTGCGTCCGAGCTCGCGCGTGTCCTGGAAGAAGTCGCACAGACATACGCGAGATCATCCACGCGGTTTCTACAGGATTATTACTTGATATTTTTTGTATATTTTTCATTCAAATAAATGTAGTAAATTGGTAAAGTAATGTGAGTTGTATATGATTTAATTTTTTTAAATAATGTATATATATATATATATATATATATATATATATATATCTTAAACATAAGAGATGCTTATTTTTTAGTGTATGTTCATATTTATACATATATGTATATATATAAATTGAACAATTATTAGACCGGAATTCAGGAAATAATTCGAAATTCGATTTTGTTGGTATGTATTAAACATTGAAATTATACATATACAATTATAAATTCAATATCATAAATAAAATCTTGAGTTCATCCTGAAAATGTATAACCTGGTTAACTTGATACGTCCATAAATTAATTTTTAACAAGAATATATGGAATTAATTATTTTCTTATAATTTTAAATACATAGATGTTATCCAAAATTAGTTAATGTTTTTATATAAATTATAATATTTATATAAAATATTATATATATAAGATAATTCTTAGTTGGAGTGAAAATTGTTTTAAAACGCGCTAAGAAAAACTGTAGTCCACGGCGATTTTGTCTAATACGAAAGCACGAAAATTAATAGACGAAAATAAATTTTCCGAGAAGGAGCTTGGATCAAGCTTTTGAAGTTAGAATTTCTCAGAAGAAATTTCGATCTCTGAAAAATGATACAAATTAACGTTATATAACTGCTGCGATAGCCTTTTGCTAGTAAACAAGTTAAAAGATATTAAGGGGGGATTAGAATATTGCTGAACAAAAATCAATATAAGAATTTTACACACTTACGAACACATTAAAATTATAATAACGGTAATTGTTTTATTTTAAAACTAAACTTAGTATTAAATTTAAATTTTAAAAAGTATTTATTAGGCATACATTTATATATATATATACAAACTTGAATTTTAATCTGGAATTTGAATTTTGACAGAGAGTCAAAAATTTATAATAAAATATAGATACAACTAAACTTTGAACTTAATCTTTACCTAATAAAAATTATTATAATCAATTGTAAGTAATGAATTAATAAAAAGTAATGGTATGTAATTGAAATTAATAGATAAGAAGTACATATGTTTAGATAATTCTTCTGATAATTATATAATGATATATATATATATATATATTGCACATTTCATCAATGTCTTACTTTAAGATACACTTTAATTAAAGATATCAGCTATGAAGCAGTTGTATGACTCACTACTAAGACTTTGGTATCTTGTATCAAGACATTTTCACGATACTCATTTTGCAGAAGAAATCGACGACACTTAAAATATTATCACATGACTGTAAATCATATTCTGATAAAAATAAATATATTTTAATTATTATTATATGCTTATAATATTGAAATTCATATTTTGTGGCGTGATTAATATTAAGTATACAACACGAGAACTCATTAGTTTATACTTACAGAATGTACATATGATACCTAAGAAGTAATTATTTCAATAAAGACTTATTTTATTTTGCAATTTAATTATGTTATTAATTCACTCAGTTTTCGGAATAAATGTAAGATATATCATAATGATATTGAAAACGTTATTGACAAAATATTCCTGATTTTTGTATAAATACGAAGAACTGGGTCAGCTTCTGCGAGGAAGTAGACAAAGTGTTGAAAAATCAGCAAATTAATGACCCAGTGACCGACGTACTTTGCTAACGCAAAGAAAATTAATTACAGTCGTTATATATATATATATATATATATAAAACAATGGGTATACATAATTGTATGCAACTTTCATAAAATTGAAATGACGTATAATAGTTTTTTGTATCGGAAATTATTTTAATTGATTTATATTATTTATTATAGGTAATTTATATCCATTATAATTTAATAAATAATAATTACTACCAGGTATAATTTTTTACAAAGGAAATTGCGAGTAAAACAATTTTTTATACATCTTTATATAATATAAACTTCAGTATAAATCTGATCACCTTTCAACATTTTTATGAAAACATGATAAAATATTTTAATACAATCATTCCTAACTTATAATTTCAATTTTAACGTTTGACGACAGAAATTTCAAGAAATAAATATTATAATGTATAACATATTATACAATAACCTTCCGATATTTGTGAAAATGAAATAATTTGTGAAATAATATATATTGTTTTCACTGTGTATATACCAAAATTATTATTATACGTTATATTTGTACATTCACTTGTGCTTAAAAAATGATTCAATATTTACAGATGTTATTCTTATATAGAGCAAAACATGCAATTACAACTATATTTAAATTGAAATATAGGTCTCAAATTATTTCACCGTATATGCATTTATACTGACTTATGATCACGTTTAAAATCTCCACATGTGTCTCGACGTAATCAATTTCAAGATGACGGTTCAACGTTAGAGAAAGACTTCAGGCGAATAACTTGTGACGAAACCACCGCAACGAGAACTAGTAGACGACGAGGTGTGGTTTTGTACTAGAATTTATTTAGTATTTTGTTACATTTTTACATAGAAATTATCCTTAGATAAATCCATTTGGTATAAAACAGATTTTTACATGCTACATGCATTATATATATAGACTTATAAACAAGTCATCGAATTTTTCAAATTTCAAAAAATTTGTTTAAATTTATATTGAACTCAAAATAATATGAGAATTTGAGAATTGAAAATGTATATACGAGTTTACTTAAAGGGCGTATATTAAACAATTAATGAACCTTCATACATGCTAGATGTTACTATATTTTCTCAATTAATCATTGTCCTTTTAAACCGTTGATTCAATAATTTAACTGAAGATCTTAATACATTGTATTGTAATATATTTTACATTATAGTATAATCTGCAATTTAATCAAATCCCACAATTATATTTAAATAAAGATTCCTTAAACCACGTATTTATGAAATAAATCACGTTACATAAGTTATTATGACTTTTCATAAATAGGCGCGATCAATGTTAAAGCAAAATCCAGTAAAAAATGTGAAAAAAGTAAAAAAAAAAAACAAATAAATGACGTAGAGAATGATGGTTCTCAACGGAAACGTTAATGCGAATGCGATACGCTTGATGGATATGAATTGTTTCTTCTGGTAGTAATTTGTATTTTTTATCTTTTTATTCAGTCGCGTAATCACCAGTGAGCACTAGAATGACCGCTTGGTATTTTGATAAAAACAATGCGATTTTAATTAACTACGTAAATCGCAATAGTAATTGCTTTTATTCTTCAACGACTCCGTAGCCGAAATTTTCTCCCTCGCCGTAGCCGTAAAATTCTTCCTCATCCTGCAATCTATCCAGCCATTCCTCTTCTTCATCGCCATCCCCAAAAATCATTACGTCGATAGCGTCCGGCGGGAAGTAGGATGATACCATATTTTTCACTTCTTCTTCGTCTTCACTTATGAAATACGCGCCAGCGCCAGCAAATGATAAAAAAGTTTCTTCATTCATTCGCCTTATGATAACAACCATTATTTCCAGTCCAGTTTTGACTTGAAACTATTATATTTAGTTATTACATAAAACGTAAAATATAAGTACAATTATTTCTATTTTCTCTTCAGAGAATATGCATTTCACCGTTAAATTATGTGACCAATATTGTAATTAAAAATTATCATTATGTAATTTGCTTAAATGCAATTCAATTCGACGTTAATTGATTAAATTGGAAGGAAACAATTAAAATACAAATTTATGTAATGTATATGATCATTACTTTTACATTATGTAGACATAATCGCAAATAAATCTTTGGTGCACCGAGTATTATCTTACTTTTTCAACAAAATCCTTGACCGAAGAAACAAATCGTCTCGCAAGAGGTGGTCGATCATATTCATATACGCCTATAAAATCTATTGCAACTGAATATGTGGAACACGTTTCGCGAAGAACTTCAAAAATTTCTGATTTAAATTTAAAACCACAAATCGGTAGAGGTGGTTCAGGTACCACATAAGGATGATACCTATCCATATATTGTCGAAAAACTGTATTAAAAAATTCCACTTTAATTACAGCCTGGAAAAATTATTCCGCTATATCAGGGGTTTTTAAACGATCATTAAATAGATAATAGGTATATAGATCATTGTTAGATATTATCAACGCATGTTTGAAATTTATTCAAAGTTACTTATATATGCGTCACAAAAAAAAAATTAAATATTATGTTTTGAATAAAAAAAAATTTCGAAACTTTTTCATTAATAAATAATTATTAATTAAATAATTAACTGTAAATATATTATATATGTAAATATATATAAAATTCATACATTTTCCGGATACCAAACCGAGGGGAATTTAATCTCTTCTTGTGTTTCATCATCTTTATATATAAAAAAATGTCTCTCCATAAATGATTCCGGAAAGGATCTTCTATTGACTGTGGTAGATATAAGTGGAGGTGGCTGTTGTGTAACTATGGATATAAGATAATTTTCTACGTCATTAATAGCACGAACTGGACATTTCTGTGTACCATCGGGGCAAACATTAGGATACTCGGGTATCCAATCCGGATGAGGAGGTCTGCCTCTTAATCTCAATACTAAACATGCTCCCATTTGAAATACTGAAAATAATTTTTAATATATATATATATATATATATATATATATATATATTATTGTAATTCTGGTATTGTTAATATCTTTGGATATATTTAATTGAATAACACCTAATTAATAATTTAATAAATAATTTTTATTCTAGTTAAAATTGTTTTGCTATTTAATAGTCTACATTTTAAAATGAATCTTAGAAATACCCATTTTCCATTTTTCATTAATTTCTGGATCATCTGTTCCAGATATCATAGCAATGTCGATAACTTCCTTTGATTTTTCATTCAGTTCACGTTCTTCTACAATGTCAAAGCATTCAAGAAGCAGATCATTTTTTATCTCACTATAAGCTTGGACCCTTTCCTTCGAAATTAATTTATCACCGTTCTCATAAAAAAACACACCAGGAAGAAACATAATTGCGGTTTCTTCACAAAGTTCGTACATCATTTGATTCAGAAAAGCTTCATATTTTAATGCTTTTTCTTCTTCTTCTTGCTCTTGTTGAATTTGCAATAATAATAATCTGTTAAAGTTATTTATATAACTTAATAGTTAAAATTTAAATTTGATAAAAATATCAAAATATTCCAAAATTTTAATAATAAATATATATATATGTAAACATTGTTATTACACATTACATATATATATAGTTCGTAATCTTTAATGTTTTTTAATTTTAAATTTTAAAATGTCCATAAAAATATTTTTATATTTCCAAACAATATTTTTCTAATTTAATTTAATTTAATTTAATAATAATAACATTTAACCTTTCATTTTCTTCAATTTCCCAACGCGCTTGCTCCTCCGGTGCCCTTTCTTCCGGAAGACAGTACCACGTAGGTGCTTTATCATCCCTAACTCTTTCTATTTCATGTAAAATCAACATTTTAAAAGCTGGACAATCAGCCCCGTACATGAAGTTAACCATGTTTTCATTTTGTAAAAACATCCACACAGGTTCGCATGTATATCGAAACCGTCTTAGTTCTTCAATAGATTCGTTATTAGCAATGGCATAATTAACCAGATCTCCGGCAATTTCGAACTTTATTTTACGAAGTGTGCTTATCATAGCAGTACACGGTCCACTCCATGTCGAATAAACGTCGACGACCAAAAGACCTGGCTTTTGTAAAAATTCATGCCACTCTAAACTGGTATTTATTTCGGTTTGTAAAGTTTTCGGAGCTCCTTTCTTTGCTGCCATTAATTTTGTTAAGTTAACCTCTTTAAAGACAACAAATGTTTACGATGACGTAATATGACAATTTTAATTAAAAAATCATGTATTATAACATTTAAATGTTAAATTTGCGTAATATATTGGTGCTATAAAAATTGAATTATAAGCCATATTTACATTAGTACAATTCAAAAAATAGAAAAAACACTGTGTACATTATTATTAATATTTTAAAAACAATGTTATATCCTTTCAAAATGAAAATGATTTAAACATTATTTGCAATATAATTCAAATTTCCACGAAATCATGTGAAAATGTTACATTTTATCATTGGAATTTGAACAATATTTTTGTATATACAAGTATTAAAAAATAAATGACAATCGGTCAACTTTTTTTATATTGGTTTACAATAAAATTTGAATGTGTCATTCTAATTACAATTTCGAGACTTTGCTAATACACTTTTTTCAAATTAATTACAGATATGACAAATGGCTGCATTCTTCGTGCGAGTTCGCTGATGTATTTTTATGGCTATTAAAATATTATAAAAGCTGGTAATATGAGTATGTCCATTACAATTACAATTCTAATTAAAATTTAACAATGGCACATAAAAATTACTTTAAATATAGTAACGTTATGACTATAAAGACAAATACTAGTCAAATGAACGCAACGAGGTCTAATGGCACTTATTTGCATTACTCATTAAATAAGCCACTTCTCACATAGTAAAAATTTCTCAGTATACTGTATTAGTTATTCTATTCAAAATTCAAATATATTTCATACAATCAATCTTAAAAATATCATCTAATACTATGTATATATATATGTATAAATAATCGTAATTTTATAATATATATAAGTATACTAACACCCTTATATGCCATTAATTTTACTAATTTTTTACAATACTCACGTAAAGGAAATTACATAAATAATTACTGTGTGATTTATAGAAATTTTCGAAATATTAAAAAAAATTTCCGTGAAATATGGCAAAAAATATCAGTTTTATTTGTTTTTTTTTTATAAATTCATTACCCTTTTTTCCATCATAAAAATTATGTTTTTTTCTCATATGTATATATATTATTTGATATATGAAGGCATAATTTAAAATGTCAAATAATGTGCTTTTAATAAACTTACTGTTTGTAGAGCTAATAGAAAATTAACTACGATAGAAAAGAATTTTTTGTTTTCATTTGATAAAATACAAAGATCGCGATGATACAAATCAAAACATAATTTTCCCGCGAGACAAAAACGACCATGACACACTCGCTCCTTTTCTCGTGTGCCGTTATTGCAAATCGTGCAAGACCGAGTGCATCGTTTCGTCGTGCGAAATCCTAATTGTGCAAAGGAATAAACAATGTTGCGGCAGCTGCCGCGTTATAAATCAATTCCTTAATAAGATTAAAGGAAAGTAGCTTTCAATTGAGATGTAATCTACGCACGAACAGTTGTACTTGTTTGTATAATTAAGCAACTGATTGAACTATTCTTTACGATAAAAGATTAATTTCCTATTTTATAAGAACAAATTCTATACAAATGACAATTTTAATAAATTAAAAACTAATATATTGAATGGGATTTTAAAATGGTTAATCGTGAGATTAATCGCTAATTAATAAATTTATATATATATATATTTACAGTGAACTTCGTAATATTCTTAAACATTTCCGATAATATGAAAAGATTGTTATAAAAAAAAACTGCTACAAATAGATAAATGAAATAATTTTTTTAAAACGAAAAAAACTATTATTTAATTATTGCATTGCAATAAATTCAGAATATTTTTGTACTCAAAGAACTCTATATTTGTAAATTTATTCTTGGATGTATCAAAATTGTATTAAATACACGACAATTTTATTTTTTTTAAATTAAATTAATAATAAAATTTATACATAATACTTAAAAAATATCAACACAATATATATATACATATAAATAGATTATAAGTAATAAGTATGAAAGTAAATTTATCCGTTCTTTAACTGTCAAATCCTCAATCAAACTTTTTATTCATTCTTAATTCATTTTTTGTTCTACAATTTCACATTACCAATCGGATAATGACGCATATTATAAGTCATAAAAAAGAATATTTTCTATTTCATTTTCAAATGATTTACTTAATATATTACAAAGAAAATATCGCTCAATCACAACAGTCCTCTTTCCTTTTCCATTTCGTATAAAAACCATCATTGCGTTTGTCAACTCAATCAAGAACCAAATCTAATAAATAAATATATTTGGAACGATAATTGAATAATGCATAGTTTTTGCTGCAAAAAGGTATATATATCTGCAGTGGTTAAAAATCGGGAATATTTATGGCAGATTGCAGAAGACAAAAGGGAAAAGGTATGAAAGGTCGATTGCAAGTACATTCTGCAGAAGCGTCGTCAGGAAGATCGATCTCTTCTAAGATTCTTTTATCCGCTGCCGCGGATCGCTATTGCTAACTAAACGCGGTCACGGACGCGTCACGTTGCGGTAAATATTGTGTGTTCGCGTATGCAAGAATGCCGCGCTTTATGCGAATGTGCGATCACTATGATGATAAACGATACAGTTTTAGGTTCGATTAAAATATGTCCGGAATCTACGTTTGATGCTCGCATACTTTCGCATAGCAAATGAATTCCACAAAAAAGTACCGTGCTTATTGAATAATAAAAATTCCTCATCATTTTTTCCATTTGCTGAGCAATAATAGAATTAGATTCGTGTCATTGGTCACATCTGAACCGCATCTGTTAATTGTGAAATAACTTTAATGATAACACACGTCGAATTAGTAGTTGTGATTTATTCTGAATCAATAAAGGAACTTATCACTTACACTGATAAGTCAATGAATATTTCAAACGATAGGTTTAATACAATTTGATTAGGAATTTGATTTATTATTTCGTGAGATACATCAAGGAAATTTAATATTATATATTATATTTTGCTTTTAAATAAATTCTCTTGATTTTAACTCTTGTTTTGATATAAACAAATTAATATTATATCGTTTATTGAAGTCAGAAAATTGAATTTTCTCGTACTTAAATGATTGATATAAATATTATTTATAACATAATGTACTACACAAATTATGACTATATATCAAATTATATAAAAATGGCATAGAATCAAAGTTTTTAAATTTCAAAATTAATCAAAACCATAAATCACTTTCACTTTTAAACATTAAAAAAGCACCAAATGATTATTATGAAATACAATGTTTACGAATTTGCAATTTAGAACATATATTTAGAAATGTTTGAAAAAAAAAATATATATATATATTAGCTTTTACTCAAGATATGGTGTTCAAATCCCTTTATGTTTTATTTTTTTTATTTACTTATTTGTTGATTGTTTCGTTGTTTATCACATTATTTGAATCGTATTATTCTTAAACAAAAAGTATATAATTACACAATATTCATAAAACCATAAAAATCTGAATAACGAATTGTGTATTATTATTCTCATGTCAATAAAGTTCAGAATAAATAGCTCCTCTATTAACATCATTGTATGGCCTCCTTGTCGCATATCATTCAAGAAAAACTTTATCCTTTTTACGAGTTTCTGTGTAATAGAAACTAAGTCTTACATATGGCTGTCAAATAAAAATGTTCATTTGACATACAACATTCAATCCTATTTTATTTACTTATTGAATGTCCAACTCACTTCTTCAACAACGACGGAAATGGGCATCGGCTAAAAAATCGGCATTAAATTAACTTCATTATAAATAATAAACAACTTTAATCAACTTATTTATTTATATTTTTATGTTAGAATTAAGAAGACGTATTAATTATTCATCCAGTATAGATTACCTGTGGTAATTTTATACCCTTTTCTTTCAACAAATAAATTATAATTTTCACGCAATAACATATCCTTTACGCGCACATGTACTATTTGTTGACGACCAATATTTTTTGTCAAGCTAAACCATAATCAGAAAACTCCGATTTACATCTTTCATACAATCGAACTTGTTGCAAAATATATTTTTTAATAGTTATGGACACCCACAGATACTTCTTAATATTAAAACACTCAGCGTGTATTAGAATTGGTAAATAAATAATACGTAAAGGCATCCGAGAAATGCGCTCTCATTTAATTAACATTCATTCGAAACAAAGATACAGTTAAAGATAGTGATTTAGTTTTATTAATTGCGTAAATGTATGACACACGACGAACATTGTTTTACATGGTAGCGTTGTTTACTTTGAAACGAAACATATTCCGAGAACGTGATATTACGGACTAGCCCCGATACGGATAGACATTAAATAAACGTGCTGAAATGACCATAGCAGTCTTGTAGACCTGGTCAACTCGAACAATAAACAAATTCAATTCTCTCAACGACGGCAAGAACATAAAACCGTTGCAACGATTAAACTTTTAACGAGTAAAGGAGCCGGACAATTTGTGCTGGAATTGAAAAAGCAAACACTTTTAATGCCGTTCATAAAACTGTCTAGTCTCAGGTTACTATGACGATTATGTGTAAATCGAAGCAAAAAGGAAATTAGTATTTTTATCTCTGAAAATATTTCTCAATTCAATGACCAAAACGCCGTTTGGAAAATGTCCTTTTTAAATGAAACAAAGTTCGATCCTGACTGATCTTAAACATATTTATATCACTGGTTTTTTTTATTATTTATTTATTATATATATAATAAAAAATATTCGTAACTTGCTCAGTAGTATTTAAATATTTATGGAAATTTACATAATAATACAATTATTTTTCTTATAAATTATAATTTTGTTTTAAAATCAGTTTTTGGTTTTTCAAAATTTTAGTTTTATATATGTTCTATATGAAGTGACTGTATTAGTAAGTTTTTGATTTGATTATTGTGTAATGTTAAAATGAAATACATTAATAAATTTAATAAAAAATGTTTTTTCAAAAAGAAAGCGATCGTTATTATGCGTTTAACTTTAACTTGAAAAGCAAAACAAATGATTTGAGAAGAAACAAAAAATAACTTTTGAATCAAGTTTTTTTCCCTATTCATGAATAATAGCAAATTATATTCCGCGACCTTGTCCAGGACGTGCCGCGCGTAGGCGTTTTAAAATCTAGTAGAAAAAGGGAGTGTTCGTATTAACAATATTGCATCAAGTTATATTTTTTATTGCGTAAGGAATATTATATGGTACTTTGTAACCAAAAGCGTATAAAACGCGTTTTGTGTGGAATATAACGACATATGCGTTTATTGTCGCAGGTCGGGATAAGGTGTTGTTTTCTTTCATGATTGGTTGAGATCAATTATTAATTATCAACGCAGTGTGATAACGAAAACGGAGCTTCATTAGAGCCAAGTCCTTGATCCCGAGTCGTCATGCTAAACATACAGTCTGCTACTATAAAACTTAAGTTTTTTGTAGTAGATACACATATATATATATATATATATATATATATATATATATATATATATATATATATATATATATATATATATATATATATATATATATATATATAAAAAAATATATATATTTTAATACATTTTATAATTTTTTTTTTTTTTTTTTCTTAATTTAATGTATATATTTTAAAAAAACA
>JABFQC010004058.1:0-13157 GCA_022817085.1 Psilanteris sp. ZL-2020 | reverse complement strand
GATTCAAACAGCACTTCGGTGCATTGAGACATTCACAAACCTAGTGAAGTGGATGATTATGTAATTTGGGTCAAAATGCAGACAATGACAACTACACGATTTGATTTTAAATAATAAGGAATATAGTAGGTATGTTTTAACGACCAAAACATTTTGAGTAACAAACACAATGCCAAAATAACAACCCACAAACGAAGCATAACGAACAAGTTAGCCGTTGTAACTGTAAATTTTGTTTTCAACAATTCATTAATAAATTAACATCTATACGTATTAATTTTTAAAATTTCATTATTTATACGAAAAATTAGAAAAAAATACCACGAATAAACGACCAATAAAAAAGTTATATTTAAATATTTTGTTATAAATGTTTGGACCTACAACACAATATTAAAAATAGTTTTAAAGAAAAAAAATTCATTATATTTAATCTGTGATTAATTCGCCGTCAAATAATCGCAAAATTTAAATATCGTTTTTCCGTTAGATATTTTTTGACAATGTATAATGCAAACAATGGCACTACAATAATGTATGTAGTTAAATTTAACGCGCTGTTATTCAAAATCCATTCTTTTTTATAGTTCTACACAAAGTAAAGTTCCAGCTTTAGAATTCGTCGTGAAAAGAGATTTCGGGTGTGTTCAGCAGCTCAGATCAGTAAAGAGGAAGTTTGTGAATTGCGTCCACTTATTCATGTCCGGTAGGAGATAAAATGTTACGGCAAAGATCCGGCGAGAATCCGTCAGATGGGGTTAGATTCACCAAAGGGGTATTAGATCGGAGACGGCTTGAAGTTTGCAGAAGTTTGTCCCTCGTGGCTATAGGTAGCGGCGTATATCAAACCTTACCTTACCGAGTCTTTCCACGCCTGACGAACTTATGTCTCCGCGATAGCTGGTCTATAAATAAATCCCTTGACACGTTACCATAGATGGTCGGTATTCTGCTCTGATATAATTAAAAAAATTGAGAAAAATTGTGTTTCACGAGTTTCCTTCGCGTATCAATAAAGTAATTACAGAACGGAAACTTTCATTAGCAGTTAGCCGAGATCCGCGAAACATTCTACGATACATCGCGCTTCCGAATCACGTAATTTTTCGGTAAGCCGTCGAAGAACAAATTCTGTGAGGCAGCGGCCTCGGACGTATATGGCAATAAATTTTCGTTCAGTGGACGACGTTGAAGTTAGCTACTTTTTTATTGGAATGCCATGGTCCACTGGTTAACCCGAAGGAAACGTACGAACAAATAAAGAAAACGAGCCGATGAAAACTATTCGATGAAAAATTAGAGATATATTAGTGTAATATTCGGTAAAGGTGCAAATCTTAAATTTGCTTAATCATTTGTACAAATTACTTTAATTGAAACTTTCGATTTAGTTATGGTAAATTATACATAACTTATGAGATACGTAAATCATTTATGAAGTTCAAACTTATACTTTTGATAATCAATCATTTTTTATTTGAGGATTTGAGGATTGCGTTGCGTCGACTTCTCGGCATTTTAAATTTTATCAGCTAAAAAGAGTACATACCTTGTAAAGCACCAACTATTCTGCTGTCACTGAAACAATGTATATACGTCATTTTTTCTCCTTTTATTTTAAAACACCTAAAACTGTTTCGCGTGTCAAAAAGACAGTTTTAATTTGAAAATCCCGCGACTAGTTTTAAAAGTATAAAACATATGACAATTAGACGAATTTATTTTTACAATAACCTTTTGATATATATACATACATATTTAATTATATGAAATAAATGGTAATTAGTTTATTAAACAAATCACATTTTATTTCAAAAAAATTACTTTAAATTCCTTAATATGCATTATATCAATGTACCAATATATGCCAAAGATACTATATAATTTAAACATGGTTATTATATATACAAATGAACATTTCTATTTAGGTAATGGAATAATAACGGATATTAGGCTGTGAAAATTGAATTCTGTAATCGCATAATTCTTGCAATTTTGCATCGCATAGATCAAATATTATTTCATGCTACTGATATTCTTATCGCTTGCGTTTTAATGCCCTTCATCCTTCAATTAGTTACTGCGGTCTTTTACTGTTTTTCTGTTTACTTTTTGAGTAAACATACTCCATAAAAGTCATTCGTAATTGGCTAAAGTTGATAAATGTCTTAACCGTAGCAGTTAAACTTTCCACTTTCATATTTTTACAGCTATCTAATATTTATACTCTGAACGGGTAACTTCTTTAAAACCATCCGCATTATATCACCTCTTCGTTCATACAGTTCCTAATCGTTTGCTCGATCAAGATGATTAATGGATGAAAACGATTAATAAATCCAAATGAAATTAACTTTCTTTCTGCTGATCTGAGCTTGTTTTTCTAGTATTAACATTGCAAATTGTTTCTCGTTATTCACTAAATCAAATTCGCTCAAATTCGTTTGTGGCCAACTGAATCATAAAATTAAAATAATTCACTTACCTCAGCAATACTTCTGTGATATTTTGCTTTCGTCATTCGATACTTTATAAATCAATTAATACGATCAACTGTTGATTTTCATTTCACGCGACACCATTTGCGACAATGAATATTTATTCACATGAGATTTGACTTAAGGCAAATACGAAGCGGTTAATAAAGGTGTTGATGAACATCATGTGCAGTGGTTAGTATCTCCAGTGGGCAGCCACGAGTTGAATGGGTGGAGTTGCTGAACCCTAGCTGCGCGAATTGTGGTCATAATACGATGCGATGCATAAGCGTCTGCATCAGTGAAATTAATCGAATTCTACGCATTTCGATCCGCGCATCGGGAATTTATAGCTGACTCAATTAACTGGGTCCAGAGTGGGGTTTTGGAAACACAAATTAATTATCACAAAGTCGAACATAAATAATTTCCAATAGGAATACTCTATGTTCTTTGACTATCGCAAAAGTTAAAATAACAACGTGACTTTGAATTTTGGTTCTTAATTTTCATATTATATCAAAAGACGACTTCAACGCAATTTAAATTAATTTATTGGTTCAATAAATTCGCTTATTATTAAAGACAGTTATTATTCAATATGGATTAGTCATGGAATTTTACTAGAATATAATTAATTTAATTTTAATCCAGTTCAATAATAATAATTAAAGGTTTATTTAATATATTCTGCAACATTAAGAGATGCTGCAAATTAAATGTGTAATGGGTTGTATAAATTTTACGTATTTACTTCTATATATTAAGGATTTTATATTAACGACAGAATGAAGTATCACGTGTACTGAGTCATTAAATGTCAAATGAACCAAGAATAATTTTACTCGCAAACTGGCACGATTATTGGACTCTATGTTTGGTTAATGAATAAAGTCGAGTCATGAGCGAATGTTCAGTTTTTCGATCAATAACTTGCCAGATTAATCAGACTAAGTATAACAGTTCTCTTTTTAGTTCCACATGATAAAGTACAATTTTTCGCATCTGCTAGCAAAATAATGACCCCGCAGTTGTCAGCGAATTATTGAAGTAGCCATTCGTGACTGGAAGAATTAAATCGTCACTGAATGGAACTGATGAGCGGTCTGATTGCGATTTGGTAATGTTAACTAACCTTGTAACCTAAACCATTGACCTACACTCATATTTATCAACGTTTTCATAAATCTTTTTACATTTTATCAAACGACGTAAATTACTTTATTTTAAACTGTTCGCATTTCAAGATGGAGCATGCGAAAGTTGTGGATTTTAAAGACATAATTAAATAAATTAGATTACGTTGAAGATTTACAGATATAAATTATCATTTGCATGTTTAATTTATTAATGAATTTTACATTTATAATTTACAAAGCCTAACATTTTTTATTATTAAAAAAAATACATTTCTTTTGCTTAATACAAGAATGCATAATTTAATTACACACTTCCTCGATGATCATTTCACAACCTTGATAAGACTTAAATTTTGACACGTCTAACAAGATTCAAGTAATTAAATTTGAGTACATCAGATTAGGTTTAAGCGGAGGTTATCTCTTTAGATTTGAACGAGTGCCAAATATCGCGTCTTGTCGTGTGGGTTCATTCTTAACCAGGGTATTTCAAAGAAAATTAAAATTCAACGACGCTTCCACGATGCATACACGAAATGACAATTTAAACGTATAAATTGTAAATGTCGTAAGATGTCTGCTTTAATTTACAAAGATATAATCAACAAATATTAACAAGAAAGTACAATACAGAAATGATATTTTGTTCTAAAAATTTTTGTAGCAGTCATGAAAATTTTCATGTTCTTGAAACGACCGCGGATTAATTGTTATAAATTGCCCTCTTTGGTCCGTGAAATGATTTACCACCTTACCTCGCATAAATTGCAACAAAGATTTTCTCTAAAAGAGTAATTTATGGGCTGTAACCTTATGCGAGATTTACGCTCGACAGCGATGCGCCCTCTTTCTTCCGTCCGTTATTTCTCCCCTTTTCTTCTCAACGCCTCGGTCGTTTTCCCTTCTTAATCCCCGCGACGCATTTAAACAATCTACAAAGCATTCTCATTTATATGACTGGACGTACGCTTCGTTTGATGTAGAATAGGACTTTTGTAGAAGATATTACGAAGTTAAAAACCATTATTACGAATTACTGCAAATGCATGTGGAATTTTCTTGAAACGTGTATTAATTACACATTATTCATAATTAGTTGAGGGTATTTTAATTGACGATTAAACAATAATATGAAAATTTATATGATAACGTATATGAAAAATAATTGTAACGTTTAATAAATCCTTTTTAATTCAGTCATTTGTATTGCGGGAATAATGAAAGACAAGGGATAAAATTTTGTGCCCCAAAGAAATTTTTCGAACTCGTGTGATTCATTTTAATTTTGTTAGGCTATTGTAGACAGAGCAATGGAGTTAGAATAACAAATTATCTCTACAGCAACAGCAAGAGGTGGAACAATTATTTCCCTAACGACACACGCTTGACTGTAACGACAAAGTAATTTGGCACTATACGAATTTAATTAATTCCGTTGTTACAGCCGTTATTTTCGGCATGTTTGAATCATGAGATCTGAAGTCCTCATCGAAATACGGTCAAACAGCTGCTATCATGCTATTATATATAAGTTTTGAATCATTTTTATCATATCGTTTATTGATTTTCACGATTTTATAATCATATATCCTAGATTTGCACACAAATGTCTTAAATGTATTTTAATATTTTAAACATCATTTCCGTTGATATCTTCAGTATATTTTAAACTAATATTTAATATCTATGTAGGATAATGTAATGAGACCTTTGAGAACAACACCCAAAATAAGATGCTGGGTACCCTAATCTTGTACGTTAGTTTTTTTAGATTTTTAAAAGGGATGATTAGGGATGACAGCCCCCATGCATTATTATTATTTTCTATATTTGATTTATTTCATAATTTTAATAATATAATTTATTTATACATATTTTATAAATAAATAAATAATTAATTAAATTATAACAAACATTTCTAAAATTTAATTTTCAAATGAGTAATAATATTTCATCAGGTAAGTGTTATGTTAAATATTTATTCATTATTATATTTTAATTTGTATGAAAAATACACAAAGCAATGTCTGTATATTATTAAAAATTTGTTTAATGAATTAATGAGAATTAATAAAAAATTTTTATAGATCTCTAAATAAAATATTATTTTACAATTACAAATTGTTTCAGGAGATATAGGTCAAACTCGATGGAATTTGTTCAAAATTGGACATTTATTAAATATGAAAGCACGCATACAGTTTATAAAAAAATACATCACATATATATAGTACACGTCAACATTAAATTAGATCTACTGTAGCATTCCACAAAGCGTTGGATTGTGAGTATTGTAATAATGTATATTTTGTATTCAGATAAGACAAATCATCATTATCCTAGCACGCTTGCGTACTCTAATTACAATGAAGAAACTCTAAACTGTTGCGCGCGCACAATATTTAAAATGTATATAATGAAGTATAATTAAGTTACTGTCAAATACCATAGAATTTATATACAATTTAATTCGTTTGAGAATACGAAATTTATGTATGACATTGTTGCATTTGAGGTTCCCGCCTATTTCGGCATTTCAAAACGTATTAAATATAAATTCCGAAATAATATTTATTATAGAATACTCTAAAACGTTTATATAATTTTTTAAGTAATATCTTCAAATGCAATAAAGATAAGAGCTGCATGTGGAATTTCTTTTAACAAAATTTACAGTTTCAAACTATTAGTACCGATGTAAAAAAATCGGTACATGTATGGTCCATGCATTGCTGGCAACGTATCGAAATTGTTCGTGGCATAAGCATGGCCGGATCATCGCCAAACAATCGGGCCATTATTGGCACGATTGTTATGACAATCATTGTCAAACTTTGTCAAATGGGTAATAAAAAATTGTATTTGTCTCGATTTGCCAATCGTTCAAAATCAATCGGCCATGCACATTATATTTGCACTAAATAAATTTTGTATGAACACAAGCATTTTGTACAACATCAACAATGATAATAATGATTAAATAATTTCTTGAACGTAAGGTTAGAGTATGAAAAAAATCTAAATTAATAAATAAAATCTAAATCTAAATTGAAATAACATTATATAACTCATCCATAAGCGTAGTATTTTATATATTCTCAAAATATACTATATTATAATTATCGTTTGTCAAAATAAATTTGTTGCGTATGTAAACTTTCCAAACTATAAGTGTAGTAAACCAATTTTTATTACCATCGCTAATAGTAACTTATAGACAATAAAAACAATCTCCGAAATGTGATTTCATTCATCTCAATCCAATAAAAATGTCGAGAAAATTGCTCTTCCGCTGCAGTATATTTTTGATACAAATCAGCATACGGTACCATGAGATTGGCGAGAAAGTTGCGAGAAAGATGGGGTTAATCTAAGAAATGTCTGGCATGATTCCCGTAGCGAAGTTTATAGCCTCGTAACGCATCACGACGAATACGATCCAAGGTAACCATGCCAAGGCGGGAATCCCTAGCTACGAGAATCACCTGCGTTTTTTATGTCCGCGACGTGTTATCAAGAGTGATGTCGTTTTCTTTGGGACTGCTCGGGAAAGAGGCGTACAAGTGATAGGATGAAGCGGGTGCTCTTGAACGGTACTATAAGCTCCTGAATGAACGGTTGCCTTTTTGTTAAAGGGGATAAAGAGTATGAAAAAAACATTTTTTGTAGCTGCAATTCCGCAGGTGACGCTTCCGTTTAAACGTATTGATAACTGATTTTCGAAGCGGTGCTGCTGCTAAAGTTGTTATTTCACGAACTCGACGATAAAGCTGTTCACTTTATAGCAAACTTCGCCAAATAATCGTATCAATAAAGTTAATATTTACGGACTATATTCAGCTATATTTCCAACATAAAAATTGTAACGTTAATCTAACTGAATTTTGTATTGCATTTGTTTAAGTTCGACTTTCATCAAATAGGGTTTCGTTGTTTTAAAATAATTTACTGACGCATTTTAAGTTAGTCTGGTCATACATTATTCTGTGAACCATGTGCGTCAATGCAGAAATAATTTCGAAACTGAACCAAAAACATCACGTTAATTCCTTTGTTTCGATGTCATAGTCGTCTTTTTACATACTTTTTATAAATTGTATTATTTTTGTTATATTTTATAGATAAATATACATCACCGGCGTAAGTCGCATTCTTTAATTATTAAGTGATAATCAGTTACAAACGATGCCGGTGACAGGAGGAGAATCGATTGGTGTATTTAACTCCGGATAGAAAATAATAAATTTTATGAATGTGGTAGTACGATCGTATTCTGATCTGTTAAATGTATTACAAATGAAGAAAAAAGGTTATTACAAAATTTAAGATTTATGGTGAGTCATTATAATCTAATATAATCGATCGATTCCCTCGGGTAACAGAGAGATCGCCGAGAGAATTCACGAGGAGATTCTGTTGAATTGCATTTTCTTTCTCTTTCTAGGCTACTTCGTATATAAATGTTTTATCGAAACCAATGGCATAATCCTTTCGATTCCAGATGTGCAAAACGATGAACGGATAATTACGGGAGAAAGACGAGGATTTAAATAATACATGATAAAGTATCATCATAAATCTATTTTCGACTTTTTTAACGGTACAACTATGACGTTGTGTTAAATAAATCTATAAAATATTAAAGGAAGTTACGACAATATCAAGAGATGCATTTCACTAATAATCCAAAGTTTCGTTCGTCGTAAATGAAATAATAAATAATATAGAGCAAAAAAATATTATATATATATATCATAGAAGCAAGGCATATTTATCTTTAAAGACAGATACACTTTGTCAAAACTATTCGACTAATTTATTTGGAATTCAAATGGAAGTTAATATTTAAATATTAAAAATCTATTGAAATTACTTCTTTGAAAGCAGTTTAAAATAAATATGAACAGGAAACTTAAGTTTTTTATTTACAGAAATAATTAATAACTTGCTCAATAGAAATAGTAACAAAAACATAAGTATATATAAACGTTTTATTTATTAATTTCCAATAAAATTAAGTATTTCAAATATACTAAAATAAACTTGAAATTCCGATAAATGTGTTTATGTATATTGATGATTATGCAGAAAACAGAACTACAAACTGATGCAAATTCTAATTTACTTTAAGTTTCTATAGTTGAAGTGCTATTCGAGTTGTTAAATTTGGAGGTTGCGATTCAGTTATAATCTCCTTGTATGTGTTTTGTATGTGTTTCTATATACTACTCCTACTGCAACGTCTTAACGATAAAAGTAGAAATTTCAAAATAATTCAAATATTTGTCCCACCTTCTAATGCCATTACCAACTTTTATAAACGATGAATAATAATTTTTATGTTTCATTGAATTTATTTCGACTTTTTACAGTCAACGTTTTGAAAAACGTATATATTTAAACTTTATGCTATCCGTAAACATTATTTTTAATGCGCGTATCAATTTAAATGACTAATTATCTAAATAGCTAGATTTATTTAACTCTGATACACAAATTATAATTCAATTTCGTATTTATGCTTTACTTTTGCGTCATAGAATTATATAATTGCTTCACCTAACATTTCTGTCCGGTCTGTGAATAAATTTTAAAAATTGAATTAAAATAGTTTAATAAAAGGACACACGCAGTTAATATAGTGAAACTTTTCTATTTATCTGCCTGCCTCGGAACATCCAAACCCGCACATTTTCGCCAAAAAATATTTTACAACATTAGATAACAAACAAAATTAAAGACAAAAGTTTGGAACCGTTGAACTCGCGTCATTCACTTTGCCCAGTTACGTAGCCTTGTTAGCCTGATAGCCCGATATTACCCAATGTGCTGTATTTAAACGCAAATGGCGCAACATCGGAGCGTGGAGAAACGTTCCACAATAGAGGCACACATAGTAATGAGAGCTGCGCGCAAAAGGATCGCGTTATCTCGAAAATAACATCAAATAGTGGCTTATTATCGGGAGGACGATCTCGCGTGTCGTCCTGTGGACTGCTAGTGTTTCTCATTGCACTTTCGTAATAATATGTATTACGTAGTTTGTGGCGCGGAAAAAAGTGCACTGTCGCGTGATAGAAACTAAGCATTTGAGAAATCACTTTCCGTACGTGACATTCACATTTATCATTTAGGGTCTTGATACTCAAACGATTTCCTCCACATTGAATAATTATGCGGACTAAACATGAATCCGTTAGTGTTCATTAAAAGATTCATGCCGGTAAGAAAGTCACTCATTAACAATAGCCCGTAATAGCGTCGTCTGAAAGATGTATAGTTTGCCGGGCAGTATTAATAGAAATAGCAAATTAATTCATCGTGATGAGAAATCGATTCATTTTTATATCGCGTTTTTGTTAAGACAACGCATCGAATTGCTAATGGTGCTACATTTGCATGTCATAGAATTAATTAACTATTGTTGGTACCAGGTTTGCACTTCTTTAGTATTGTTCTAAAACAATGAGAAATATTTATATTCAGAAACATCTAATATAAATTACGCACAGAGCTTCCTCGCGTTTAATTTTGCTGTTCCATATTCATCGCGTTATCCATATTGCTCACTTTCATTTGTTTTTGATAAATCGGAAAATATTGAAATAATGGTGTAAAATAATTTTAATTGCTAAAGGGAATGCGGTGATAGTAAAATATGATAAACTAAAAGCCTACTAATATCTTGTCCCGCAGGATTCTGTCCAAACGACTAAAGGAAAAATGTGACTCACTACTTTTCCTTGATTGCCACAAAATACAAGCATAAAAAAATGCGTAATTTTTTTAACTTAATAGTGAATATGAATGATGATAAACTATTGTATACATATGTGTATAATAATTTGATTAAAAATAAAAATAGTTTATTATTACAACTATAAAATATTATTCGCCTGTGATATAACAATGGAATATTTTAAAATTCATGAGTGAATTTAAAATTTCATTTACGTGATTCATTTGCTTCTTTAAAGTCAATTCCTATATTGTTAATATTGATTTTCGAAAAATAGCTCAGAATCTACGTATTGATGTATTTATTTTATGTAGAGAAAAGAGTAGCGTAAAATTAATTTTAGTTGATTAATGGGGCAAATTTAAATATAAATTACTTTACTTTAAAATTTTCAAATATTATTAATTAATTTTAAGCACCTTAATTATGTTATAACGATTTACTTTATTTTTTTGTATAGTCTTTCTTTAACAGTTTATGTTACATTATTTTTATATTAGTTTTAAATTTAAATATTTAGTAAACTCGATAAAAAAAGGTTACGATTGTGTAAAATAAATTAAAAGTATTACAATTCTTAATATACAAAGTTAAAATAAAACATAGTTAAATGAAAATTGTTAAATAAAATGTACTCGAAGAATTTATTCAGTTTTGTTAAACCACTGCATAATTATCAGAAGATAATTGTGACAGTTATAAGATAGCATGCATTAATATCGTATAGATACTTTTTAGATCTTCGTATTTATTTTCAGTTCATGTAATTGTTTACTCCTTTCATTGCTCTATTACTATAAAAACTAATGTATCTAAGTCAATGAAGTATGCAGGTAATACTTTATTACATGGTATTGGATAGTTATTGCAGTTATTGAATGGAATATAATTATACTATTATTATTTATTCATTAAGATCTTAAAATATATATAATCAATAGAATTTCATATAACTTTGGCCACGCATTCTGAATTTTGTGGTACGCTTCATAGTTATAAATTAAATATTATACAGTATACTATAACAAATTAGAAAGTAATATGTCTTTTATATGACGTAGAATAAAATAATTATAAACAATGTTAGTTGAAAAGAAAAATTACTTTAATTAATTGACAGACTGAATGTAGTATATATTGTATAATAGTTTATTGAAAATTTGTCAGTAGAGTTTGAAGCCGGAACTCATATAATAGATATATATACAAATGTCTAACCGAACACGGACTATAACTACTGCTAGACAGTACTCGTAGCACATATAGGTGAAAGAGAATGAGAATCTTGGGGAAGACAGATCAATGCTTTCTCAAGATACATCAAGTTATACTGAGTGAAGAAGCGTCACAGTGCCGATGGATCTTGTCCTATTTTCACATGACTGACTAGACTGGATAGGAGATTGAATAGATAGATGGATGAATAACGAAGTCACATTTATAGCCAAGACATTGTACAAGTCGTCTACTCAAATTTGATCAACTGAGCCGAAGAACAAAAAATTTGTCGAAAGTTATTCTTCTATGAATATGTATTTACTTATAGTGTATAATAAGTTATTTTTATATCAAATGTTAATATATACGTAATATTTCAAAATTTGTATAATTTATATTTCAAGATAGTAATTTTTTCAGTGGTTTAACAAAAGTGAATTACATTATTAAAAATTAATATAAAATAATATGCATTTAAAATTTGAATATCTTTAAATTTATTTACAATATTCAATTTTGGAATATAAAATTGGTTATATATTATATGAATTGATTCTTAATTTCAAATGCAATATATAATTATTGTTGATAACAATTTTTTGTTTTAAAAACTGCCATACGTAAAAACTTAATATTAAAATAGAGAAAACATGTTTTCACTCTATTATGATATGATAGTATGATAATTGACGAGAAACCATTTATGACAGTGATACTTACATTTTAATTAATATCTAATATTTCAGTGAATATAGGTTTCTACGAAATAGTTTATAACAGATAAATTTTGCTACAATTGAATGTTTGAAGAATAAAACAATATTAAACATACCCGACTAATAAATACGAATAAATTTATTACGTTAGATAAATAAATTTTAGTTATTTAAAATAAATGCAGAAATACACCAAAAAAAATGTTTGCTCACTAAACTACAGGCTTACGTATTTGTCGTGCAATTATATATATAGATAGTAAAAACGACAATACCTTAATCAAATTTACTCGCAATGACATTTTTCTACAATTATGTTATTTAAAAATAATGTTTCTACCCAGAAGTTTAATATTTTAAACATATATTCAAAAAGATATATACATAGATTAAAAAAACTAGAGTATATATAGATTGTATGGAATTTAGTCAAAACAAATGTTGCCAAAAATTTCTGATTATAAGCAAAATAAAAATATTATTGAGTACCAACTTATGGTATCGCATTTATAAAACTTATAAAAAGGCTAAACATGTTTTGCTTATATATTTTAAATAATTTACTTGATTTCTTGTATATCTTTGGAACCTTTAAAAACAACTTTAAAATACCTGGAAAATAAAATATATCCAATCAGTTTGTTATTTTTCCTATTTTATATTACACTATACTATGTCCAAAAGATGTTGATGGAATCTAAGATTTAAAGTAAGATAATGTGTCGGTATATATGCAATTATATAATTTATTATACAATTAAACCTCATAACATATTAAAATGTCATTGCAGAAAGGACTGTGCATATGATTTAAATTATATAAATAGGGATAATTTAAAATAAGCATACAAACTTTATTGTTTTGTAT
>JABFQC010004057.1:0-13158 GCA_022817085.1 Psilanteris sp. ZL-2020 | reverse complement strand
GATTAGCGACTTTTAATACAGAGCGTAACATCTCTTACGAGTGGCTGGCAAGTGTTCCTGACCAGTCCCTAATTTAAACTATTCAGCGCCTTATTGAAAACTAGACAAAATTTTTACTTGGGTACATAACCCTGTAATGTATATCTATATTCATAATGAGTATAGTTATAGTTGACAATGTTATAAATTTTGCCACTTATGTATTTTGTATATATATATATTCATATATATATATATATATTACGTATGGAAATAAACATTAAAATATTACATTACATTTGAAAAAATTACTATCCTCTAACGTATGGCGTTTGTCATTTGTTGACACTTAATACATGTATGAAATTCGATTTATATCGATCGGCGTGTTTTTATCTTAATGATTGTGATCTTCTTCTTTCGGAGCATCTTGGTAATAAATTGCATTTCTGATAGCGAGCGGCGCATTCCTGTCAAGGCGCGCATGATCCAGTTATGCAAAATACTATTCAAATGTGACGTAACCTATAATTTGATTAAGTATGCTTGAAATTGTAAGACATTAAATGTCGCAACGTCTGGCAGCATATATTGGAAATGGTAACACGTGTACGAACCGCAGACCCTTCTCGTCGTGAGCGGAAATGCATCGACGGAACCTACTCTTAAGGCTGGGTCAGTCGAATCTTATCGGTCCTGTAACTCGCACCGCCTGAGATGCAACGATGCGTTTCCGAGAGTGCGCCGTAATTCTAAATCCGCGTGCCAAAGTATCTAGTTCTGGCATAGTACTACAAGTTGCTTTTATCGTTTAAAACATTTAAATTTTTAAATTTCGCACTTTTTTGGAATTGACGTGTTTCTTACGGTAACCTGGATATCAAACAAGCACGCGAACACCGAATTCAACAAGAATCTTCATCTTCTCTGAACCCGCATTAAACTTATGTTATTTGACTTCTATGGAGTTAAATCTCTTTGGTCTCGATTAATTCTGAATGTTAATATATTATTAGTGAAAAATGTCTTCTAACGATCAAATCCGATACTTTATTTTCTACCAGCAATAATTATTAATATTGAAATTTTGCAATTAACAATCAAAAGGAAGTTGATGTTTATAAAAAATATCTTCATTTGCCAATATACTGATTACAGAAAATCATGTTTTGTAGTTTATAATAGCCAAAATGCTTTACTACTTTGAAACCTAAAATTACAATATATCTTTATCCGATATGATAGTGTTGCTTTTTGTGCGAACAAACATAGCAGATATTAAACACCTGTGTATTTTTATATTACTTCAATCGAATATACTTGAATGTGCGCTTGATACTTAATCCACCAAGTCGTTTTATCTTTAATAAATACAGTAAAATCACGCAAACACAGCATATAATATCGAAAAAACGGTTCGACTCAATCCCCGTGCTTGATCGATTTTTCATGATAAATGTTATAGAATCCCTCGTAACTGATGTTCCTATCGCAGTGGCTTCGATATCTGGATCGTGGAAGTGTTCCATCAAGCCAGCTCCGCGAGACAGTCATCGCAGGCAAGTGTTTCCGACAACAGTCACTTAAACGTACCGTCATACCACGAAAGGGAAAATGCAAGCCAGATTAACAAAGTTTTCGTCGCTGGTGCAACAAGACGGTGTCATAAAATACGCGATACTGTAAATACTGATCCACGAATTTCGTCGTCCAAGTTTTGATTATAAGTTACACGTAAAACTGCGCCGGATTTATGTCAACATGTTGCCAACGCCGGGCATGGGGATAATTGTCATCGGTTTGGCATCTGGAATTTGCTATTTGTGGATATCATCTCGACGTAAACGGGTGGATTTAAGGTAGAATATGATTCGAACTCTTTTATATAAATAGACGGAGAAAAAAATATAATATAAATTACCATACCTTCTGGCGTTCGAATGATATCTTGAAGGATATTTAAAAAATTACTATACCATTAAAACAATATTTATTATATTATGTAACAAAAATGTGTCAAAATTCCTTCTAGTTTTATTATACTATATAACAAATTCTACTATATAAATAAAAAAAAGTTGTCATTATGGTATAGTAATTTTCTATACATCTATTGAATTAGTCTGTCAATGCCAGAAGGTATAGTAATTTATAGTAATTTATACTGTAACTTTTTTCTCAGTGTATCGCCCATTTAATTCGATCGATGTTTTATTTTAATAACAAATACAAAACGCCACAACGTTTTAATACAACGTAGAAATGTCTCGTATTAAGACAGTGGATGTCTTAAATAAAAAACAGTTCACTGTAAAAACTGACGATACAAACATGTCTTATTTCAAGACCTTTTATATAGAAAAGATAGTAGACGTGTCTTATGATTAGATACTATTTATGTCTTTTACATGAAAATGTTTCGATTTAAGACAACAATGTTTCGATTTAAGATCTAAGACACTTGTTTTAGTAGTACTTTTAGCAATGGCATGTCTAAAATTATATTTTTTTAAAAATTTATTTAAATTTTTTTCTATAAATTTATATCTTTCATATGAGAATAAGTAAATTGAAAATATACATATATATATGTGTGTATATATATAATGTATAAATATAAATAAATTCAGTCATTTCGGCGTCAATTTCATAAGATGTCCAATGAATAAATTGGATTTAGAGTTTCATAAATGCGACGAAGAAGTTAGCCAGTCAACACCTAGAATTATAATCACAAATCTGCAATTTAGATTCTCAATTATCGTGCAATTTTGTAGATATTTGAACACATTAATCATGTTAAAGAACCATGATCAGGTGCAGAGTTAACAACACGAACTTGATGAGGTTTCTTCGGTGATCCGCAACGAAAATACTTAACTGTGCTTGGAAAACGTTCAATTCAATCTTTTTGCAAAAAGCAATTTTAACACTGCAGACTTCTCGAATGCTTTTAATGTCACGGCAATAAAGATATACTTATTTATATTAAACGTATTTATTATGCAAAAGTCGTATATTTACATATAAAATAAAAGTAAATCTTAATTTTTTAACTATACAATGAACATTATATATATAAGAATTCGTAACAGAAAATTAGAAAAATACAAACAAAACGTCATTAAACGTTAAACGAAACAAAGCAATAATAGCATTAAGATTGATAAATATATTAATGATTTTAAATTAAAATATTCTTTAAACTTTCGTATTTAATTTTATAAGTTAATATGGATAAGTTAATTTAATATTAATTTTAATTTAACTTAAAATGCCTATGTATAACTTTTTCGATAAAATTCCGTACTTTTCCTTCATCGTTTCCTGTTTATAATAATTTACTTAATACCAATAAATCAATAACGTTCGCCTGATCCTGATTACACGTCATATAATTGAAAGCATCGTGGAAATGAGGTTTAAATCCCGATTAAAAGTGTGACACCAATCTCGCGAGTCGCTGAAACAGTCACCAACTATGCAGATTCCCAGTGGTATGCAGGACCCTGCTCATTATTACCTTCACCATCTTTTTTTTTCTTCATCGTCTTCCGCTACCTTTTCGCCTATACAACTCATTCCGAACTTACTTCACCACTCCTTTGGTCGATCCTACTTTCGCATAAGTCTGAGTAACAGTCGTGTACCTTTCTCCCTACATGTTCCCATGAGGCAGGGTTATTCATTACGCCATGAAAGAAGGTAACGGTATAAAAAATATAAAAAAACACAGCTAAATAAATGCGAATTATTACAACCAATTTTTAACATTAAATTGGTATAAATTTATGTTTGTGAGTTCAGCGTTCATTACCCAAACATATTTATTTCAAGAGTTGTATTTTTTATTTTTCAAAAAAATATTGATACATACATATGTAATGTATTATTAGTGGTAGTTGTAATGACAATAATTCTGGAGAAGAAGAATTAAAAAAGTATGAAAAAGATTTAACATTAAAAAAGTATACATTTATAATATAAGTGCTATTATATTAAATGTTATGTGTTTATACAATTTTCATCATCAAATAATATATTATTTTCAATTATATGTAACATAAACATAACGACATAAAATTAAATATTAATATGTCAACCAATTAAAATAACATACAAAGAGATAAAGATATCTTTATCTTTAAATAAGCATAATTTCAACTTTAATTCAACGTTTATTATATTATTGATTTATTATTATTTATTACTTCGTTCTGATCTAAAAATAACATTATATCAAATTGACAAGTAGAATAATAATAAAAATTGCAAATTAAATCCACGTTGATTTAATTATTGAGAACTAATAAACAATCCATAATGTTCTTTTAAAATAACTCTTCATTCTGCAGAATAATATATTATATTATCGTATAATTTAATTCGATAATTTGATTCATATACATGCATTTAATTAGTCATATATTGAATGTATCTTATAAATTAGTATATAATTAATTATAATTAACCACATGGAAATGTCAAACGAAATAATTTCGTAACGACAGAATTGAAGCAAATTATATTACGCGAATGATATGTGTATTGGTAAACAATAAAAATGCATTATGTATATGTTTTTTCATCACTGGTGAACCACAATTATGTTATTGCACATCCAAATTCAATTGTTCAGTCAGTCAAACAAGATTTAAATGCTGAGAATTTGTTTCTTCCTCATATTGTATGCTTCGAGTATAAGTAAGTGTATTTGTCATATACCATGTGGACAACGTTAATTTATTCAAAATTTCTAGAATAATTAATATAATCATGCATTTGTTTTGTACAGATATATAGACGATGCATAATTTTACATTCTGTTATAACATTTTTATTAACAGATGATACAAATTTGATTTCATTCTATATAATTAATTAAAATTGAAAATAAATATACTTTGCATGTTAGTAAAACCGTATTCAACATGGTATATACTTTTTAATGTTATATTAATTACTAATAATTTCTTATTGAGTATGTAATACTGATTGTTATATTTTATTAATAATATAATAATATTAATTAATTCAATAGTTAATCAACTATATTATTCAAAAGAAAAAATATGTTTTAATTCCAAACGTCGTTATTAAATAATTTGAATGTTCTTACCGAAACAATTTAGAATATTTTACACATAACCATGGCATTTTAATATCGATTAGTAAACCCATTCATAGAATAAGGAGTAATTAACGAAATATTTTGAATGTTGCTACGATTTTTAATTAATAATATTTATTATTTAATATTTACTGTTTACTTGCAAGTGATACAAGAATCTTCTAACAATTTTATAAAAACAACAACAATTTAATTAATCATACTTCATTAATACAATCAGGAGTATGACTAACATAATAAGAAAAGTACTAGGGTTATTTCGTAAAATTTAGATATCATTTTCCCAATCGTCAATTTAATAAAAAAAAAAACAATAATTAAACCAAAAAAAAATCCTCACCAAGTGGACGTTGATAAATCCGTTATTGACTTAACTTCTAACAGAACGTGAGAGATTTAACACTTTGATTCGCCAGAAATCTCCGTTTAAACCCAGAAAATTACATTACATTTCTCTCCAGATCAGCTAAACTAATCGAAAACAGGATATCCCATGTCTTACGTTTTGTTATGCACCTTCATATGGTTGTCCAATAAAAATTTACGAAGAAATTCTCTGTCGCAAACCTTGCACTGAAACACTTTTTCTCGCGTATGGATTTGCATGTGATTCTTGCAAATCTTAGGACAAGCGAATGTCTGAGAGCAAAATTTACACGAATAGGGTCGTACGCCCGTATGTTTTCTGACATGGACTTTATAAGTGTTCCTCCACTTAAATAACTCATTGCAATATTCACATTTAAACCGCTTCTCGGTTGAATGAGTTATTAAGTGGGATTTGAGATTAGCCTTGGTTGCGAATTTGCTGTTGCATTCGTTGCAAGTAAACGGTTTTACTCCCGTGTGCAGCGCGACATGATCTATGAGAGCGAATCGCGACACAAACATTTTTGTGCACTGCGTACACTTATACGGTTTTACGTTCAAATGGCTTCGCATGTGGACCGTCAGTGTGTGGCGATATTGGTACGATGTTTTACAATAATCGCAGAAATACTTTTTCTTAATGTGCGTCTTTTTATGCTCCAAAAGTAAGGCCTCGGTCGGGTAGACCTTCGTGCACTTCGAGCAAGGATGATGATCGCGTTTCGGACAAGAATGATTTTCCAATGTGTTTTTGTCTGGAAATACTTGTAGACATTTGGTGCACCAGTGTCGATCCATTTTCGTCTTACACGAATAATAAATGTCCATAACGATTTTAACGAAATCCCTTAATGTCTTTTGCGACACGCCGTTTTTTGGATTATCATTTTCTTCTTCACGGTCGAATGCATTCATTGTCAATTGAATTTATTTATTCACACCTATTAAAAATAATGGTAGCGATCTTCGTGTAATAAACGATGATTAATTCAAATTATTAATTATGGATAATCACTGTTCAGACTGTTATTGATATCACGAATAAGTGTGTCATAATATAATAGCTATCATATTTTCACCGCTTTTAAAAAGAGTTAATTAATAATTATTTTAACAATTGATTATTTTTCAATTATTCATATATATCAATGTTACATTGAATTAACTATGAATCATAATTCAAATTGAGTAATGAAAACTGTGTATAAAAATAAATTATGTATATAAATAAATTATAAATATAAACAAATATAAATTAATAAATTATACTATAAAATAAAGTAATTGTTGATTAAAAGTATTCACGTATATGTCTAAATATAATTTCTTTCGCATATTTCTTATATATTTATTTGTTAACAATATTAATAAAATTTTGCCATAAAATTATTTAGCATGAAATGTTATTAATAAATATGATTCATACAAAATAAAAACATATTAATCGTTATATAAAGAACATGTTTGCATAAATATTCAATTGATAGTTTTATTTATTTTATTTATAAAAAAAAAAATTTAAAAATTAATATAGCAGATTAAAATAAAGCTTTCAAAAGTTTTTTATATGATTAAAAATGAAATTACTTTTTTATCATCGATAAAAATTAATTAATTAATTGTATCAATTAATTAAATTTAAAATCAGTTATTTGTATATTAAATATAAATAATGTTTTCTAACAATTTATTAAAAAATGTATTCATTTTTGTTAAGAAAACAACAGAAAATTAAACTTACCAATAATAATAATTATAATTAACGTTATTAACTTTAAAGAAATTAAATTCATGGATTTTGAATGCTTCTATTTACACATTAAAGCATATGAAGTATTTTGAAGTAAAAACGGAAATAATTACAAACTGAAAATCTAAAATTGGGTTTCTCTACGACTAAAAGTCGCGTAATACTTCAAAGTTGTTTTATTTTGATTTGAAAAATAAGTGCCCCTTTAAATCTCGTTTTCAAGACATTCGCTCGCGACGTTAACAACCTCGAAAACATTTGAAGGTTTATTTACAATGAACGCTCGTATTTACACATGGTAGTACCATTTATATGGAATATATTTGCGTTTACATATGCTTACACATGCAATACAACGTATGGGATTAACGAAAAATATTTCCTGATCAAACAGTTTTCAGTTTGTCACGTCCATTATTTACGTCTGCAAATAAATTGCAGACAAAAAAATTACAATTCCTTAACTATATTTATGGTTTGCCGAATTTGGATAAAATAATTCTTCAATTCTTGCGTTTTTATTTGAAAATTAACTTAACGAAATCTCATTGACTATATTTAAATTCATTAATTCATTTCATGCATTAATCGGTCAATTTTTATGATTAATTGAAATATGCTAATTAACACTTTGTACTGCTCAACAATCCCTATTAATATTTGCATTTTCTGCGTTATTTTTATCTAAAATTAGTTTTTATTAACGATTGCCAGTATATTATTTATAATCTTTACTAAATCAAACAAATTGAAATTAGTATTTCAGTTTCAATGAATTTCATTGTTAATTTCAACTTTTAATACGCCGTCATCTTCTGTCTAAGAATTAATGAGTTCGGATAATTAATAAGAAAACAAATAATTATATATTGTATTATTCAATACTCCCTATTAAACTGTTATGCGAAACAATCATTTTCTTTACTTACTATATTATTTAGTTCGAATTATCTGTAGTACAATGTCAAATATTGAAACAAATAATTTCTATCTTATTATCACAATAATGCTTCATAGTATGCGAAATCAATTAAATCCGTTCTCTTATCTACAATGTCGAAAATGAATCGAAAACTCGTAGCTATGATACTAAGAATTCTCAAATAGTTTTGTTTTTTCAAGAAGATAGATATTGTGTTTATTGTACCAGACGTTGAATAATAGGGACGTTGTGCACTGAATCCAAATTTGTGGTCAAGGATCGCATTCTATTGATTTAGTCAGATACATTTCTTTTCGCCTTCAAACTACACTTTGATCTAACTTGAAATTGAACGAATTATATGTTCAATCTGCAAATGAAAAGTTTCGAATTCGATATGCTAAAATTCAATAACGTTACTTTAATTAATTTAATTAAATGTATACAATACATATAGATATATATATGTATACGATTTAAACTGTTCAAGGACTATAAATATACGATAAACCAAACAAAATCAGCGTTAATATATTAATTCCGGTATCTAAACAATAAATCCGATAATTTTGGAATTTTCATTATCTTGTGTTGCCTGATACTTGAAAGATTTATTTTTCATTCGTTGCCCGAAAAGAATAATGGAAATATTTATATCGGGGGCGCGTAAAAAAGTTTCAAATTTCTTTCGAAATGAGTTGTTGTCCGAAAGCTCTGCTGGCATGCTTACGGAAAAAGGAAAACGATGCTTCTGATGCGTCGACGTAAATCGCCGCTCGAGTTATCTGAGCAAGTCATGTAATTCGCCCAATTTCCTCGCACAACGGGTCACGTGATAAGATAATAAATATCTAACCTTTACTTGACACGTTTGAGATATTTACGATTGCTTTTTTTTCGACAATTCAGAAAAGTGGTGTCTATGAAAACCGCGCGACCAATTATGCCACGTAGGACTTTTTCTGACGTTTTGGCTTTGCAAACGAAACAGTAAGGGAATTTATTTTTTATTTCATACACGAACAATTCATTCTATGATAATTATCGCGATTAAAACGTGCCATGACAAGTGCGAGTGTATACAATGTTTTGTTTCGGTGTGCTAAAATTGTTCAACAAAGGTGTACTTTCAATTTGAGAGTGACACAAAAACAACAACTTAAAAATGTAGTTTGGTAATTCGTATATATTCAATTTTAAACGCTTAATTATTATTTTGTTTGTTTTATTGTTTTGGCATTTCTTTGCGGTTTATATTGTTATGTTTCATTACGACAATTTAAATGGTTACTTTGACGAAGGTTTGTCATAAAATTGTCTCATTTTCATCATTTTTTAAATTTAATTTAAATGAATGCGTAAAAACGTGTTTATTGCTTAATTGTAGAGATAAAATGCATGTTAAATATTGACAAACGTGTGTCATTACACTCTTGACGAACTTATGTTGCCGCAGAAGCAAAATGGATTGTATCTAAAAATTGAATTCAAGCAGTTTTCATAATAAAAATTTATTTTTAGTCGTAGAATATGATTAGAAGAATTATATTTTATACTTCATTAAGTATGAAACTGATGACTTAATCAAATCTCGAATACTGATTTTGAAAATAAAACAAATTATTTCGATGTAATAGTAATTTCCAAATATTATTTACGTCGCTGCGGTATATCATATATATTTAAAACATGATTATCAAGGATTTTTACATAATCTAATAGATACTGACCGTAAAGTGATATATTTTTTAGTAAAAGATAACTGTTAAATGCAATGTAATTATTGAATGGAATTGATTTTCTTATAATTTTGATTGAAATAAATCATTTAAATTGTTATACTAATTTTGTAAATAAAATCAATGACAAATAATAAGCGTCATCAAATGTGGTATAATTTATATAAAATAGATAATATATATAATCATGTCGTATCTTTATCTATTACTGAAAATAATAGGTACACATATCAGAAATAATATTAATGTACACTCATTCCCGAAGGTGATCAATATAAAAAACATTAAACTAAAAAAATAATAATTATTAATTGAATATATATATTTTTTTAAATCTTTTTTAAACAACGCCACCTATGGCTTAAGACAAACACTTCTATCAACGTAGTTTTACGATTCTTTCGATCAAACAAGGAACTGCTCTGTGCCAATAATAATAATATAAATATAGATCTGAAACAATACCATCGTCGAAGTTGTTCGATAAATAATGGCTGCGACATTTTCATCATCAATGTAACACGAACAAAATAGTTGGAAACAATGGTTGTTGCATTGAAATGCGCATTTTTGTTTCATCTCTTCTACCGCAATGGAAAATATGTTGCTCGTTTGACACGATACCCGATACTTCATATCAGCCCTCGTAAAACTTTGAAATAACACCGGTTAATCGGATATTTTTCTTAGATGAACAGCTTGCGTATTTCATAACGAAAAATTTACACTACACAAGTATAAAGTGAATTGCAATTTTAAAGTGCAACATTCATAACATCACAGAAAGCTTTCATAATCGAAATAATAAAACGTTCGTCAAAATAGTGGCATATTTTACTACAGTACTTCACAAATTATTTACAAATTTTTTAACGGCTTGTAATGAAGATTTAAATAATAGAGAAGTTAAATAATAATTGTTTTATAAACGAATTTAAATTTAATAATTTACAAAACAATTTTCCTTTCTCTTTCTAAATTAATAAAAAGTTAAAACTTCATTTGGAGAAATTTATTCACATGATTAATATCGTATAAACACTCACCTTAATATTTCTACGTGGAATAGTTGTTTGTATCGTCATGTTGTCTAGCGACACTGTCGTACTGCTAAGATAATTTCCAGTCTAAATTACGCGAATATAATTTACATGCTGCAGGCACGTAAAAAGTTTCGTCACCTGACAGTGAGTATCTACGTCAAGGGCAACGTGTTAATAAAGCATTGTACGATTACTGTTTGGTCACTTTTGAAATTCGGGTTGCATTCGTAGGAGCAATCAAAACAATACACAATTTAAAATTAACATAAAATAATTGTAGAGGATCATTGAAATAGATATTATTTTACATTTAAACATACTTCTCGAGTTCCCACTACAATACAAATAATGCATCTTTTTGAAACCCAAGTTTTTATATAATAGAAATATTTGAATGAATATAAACTTCCCATTTTAATTCTAATATAAAATTTGTGATGCCAAAATGCTTTCTAAAAATGTATAGAATTAATATATAAAATACATCAAACTTACATAAATAAAAAATAAAAACAATTATTTGACTCTTTAAAAATAAACGATTTTTAGTGAATTAATGCAAATTGCAAATTACTGATTTATAGATATTATAGATGTTATTAATAGATATTGCAAACTCAATTGATGGCCGTTTTTGAAAAAATCCACGACTGTACCCCTTCAGAAAAATCGATTTTTCGTCGAAAAATGAAATTTCACGTAACTGCCAGAAATTGTATTCCAGTGATGGAAAATATAATTTGAGAACTATTAACAGGCCAATAAAAATAGATTTTGAACGGTATTGAGAAAATTTGGGTGAATTTAAATATGGCCGATTTTGGAAAATTCGATGAATATGAACCTATTTATGCTAAAAAAGACTTAATATCAATTAATATTGGCATTTCTATTGTGGAAATAAACTCACAAAACCTTGAGTCGATTTTTAAAAATATTTATTTTTCAATAAATATTCATATTTCTTTATTTTTTATACTTCTTAGTATTTCATATATATTTCACATTAAATTTAGGTGTATGCATATATTCCATTTTAATATATTTAGTGTTAGATTTATTAATAGTCTATGAGCGATACTTACAATTTGTGTATCTTCTTAATTATGTAATATTCAATAAATATATGTAAATCTTTAGTAAATTTTTTATTACATACATTTTAATAAATTAATTTTTTGTAACTATTAATATAACAATAGGGGAAAAAATGTCAAATATATGAAAGTAAACCTCTGGCACATTCCCAATTTAGTTTCAACATTTATATTCTGGTACCGACCAAATCAACTTTGGCTAACTTAACCAACATTTTTGAAACACTGATAAAAAATCGTTAAGACTGCGAAAAATGCAGACAAGTGGTGAAGTGAAATCAAAGTCTCATTATGCTTGAACTCGATTGAAGCGAGAACAATTCACACCCACGCAGATATTCATAGGAAGTTGTGATCTCACTTTCTCACATAATGGGCTATGCGTGTTAACAGTCTACTCGAGATCTGAATCACATTGCGTACCAGCATTGTCCCCGGAATTACAGATAACTCACGTCGAATAATAATTTCGTGCTTCGTACAATCATCAAACGTAAGAGATGCTTCTTCTAACTAATGGGAAACACGTCCTCTGGCAACGATCTGGATTATCTTGATTCATTTTTTTATTTCCATCTCCGATGAATATCCGAGTATTTTCCAGTCGAAAGTATATTTTCCGTCGTTTTTAACGGTTATATTGAAGCTTTGGGGTACCGATTTCAGTAAAGATTGATTAAACTTGGTTAAAATCGTCTCTTCCACTCGTCAAATTTGACACATACATTATTAAGAAAAGTCGGCATAAAAACTAATTACGCCACTTTTCCAATTTTCTAGAAATCTTTATTATTACAAGAAATAGCCAATTTAAAAAAGAAATGACTATCAAGAGATGTATTAATTATAATTTCATTATAGGGATGTAACAATTTTAAGAATTATATATTTTGAGGTTAAACGTCTTTCGATTATAATAAATATACACGGAAAAAAATGTACAACATACACTAGTAGAAATATGGCTAACGCAGCTATATTTATCCATATACTAGTAAGAATATAGCTAAATCAGCCATACTTCCACTAGTATACGTTCTACATTTTTTTCCGTGTACACTGTAAACCCAGTTCTGTAAAATCGCACTCATAGAGTGTAATTTTACACATTGTGTGTAAATGTTACAC
>JABFQC010004056.1:0-13161 GCA_022817085.1 Psilanteris sp. ZL-2020 | reverse complement strand
TGTGTACTACAAGTCATAGTAGCTCAGTGGTTAGAGTACACGCTTTAAAGTCGAGACGAGGGTTCAAATCCCGGAAATAATTATTAATGACACAAATTGTTCAAACTCAAATTATATTAATTATTGGAAAACAAGATGTCTTAACCTCAAAAAATATTAATTGCATGTATATATATATACATATATATTATTATACTTTTATAACAATAGTTAAAAACTGGCCAGAATCTAGGCTAACAGAGCGTGACGTTGCTACTTAATTACTGCATAGTTGTTTAGGAATAAATCTAGTCAAAGTTTAGAAAAATCTGGTTGTTTTCACACAAAAAACTCGACACAATTTTTACTTGGGGAAGCTTGGTGAGATAATAGTTAATTAAATTTAGTTTAGTTAATGATTAGTTAAGTAGTCCGTTAATATTTTAACGGGTGTCGATTAAATAATAAAAAATTACTGTAAGTTTCGGCCAATTATCGGTGGCAATTTATAGGTACAAGCGTGGATTAAGTTTTTTAAGTAAATAGAAACAAACAAACGGCTCAAGCTGGACTCAACAATAATGCCTATTATAAAATCTATAAGTCTAATACAATATACTATTATATAAAAATGCAGCTTTAATTAAATCGAGCATATGATAGAGCTGCAACCGGAAGCAACCGTAGTATGCCACGAGATTAAGCGGCATGTGTGGTATATGTGCACCCCAAAAAAGCATTAATGTATATGCAACTCAATTTTTGAACAAATAAAAACAGAGTAAATTAAATGAATTTAACTTGATTAAATAAAATTTAAGAGACCAAATATATAATTAGACGTATTTAATTCAAAATTGAGTAAATGCAACACAATTTTTCATTAATAAAGTACATGATAGTTCGTAACAATTTTCGCAATTAAAAATTTTATTGTAGATATATATGAATTTGATAATTTTGTAATTAATGAATGTGTGGAAGTTAGATCTTTCCGTTAATTATATTAAAAAATTCTCGTTGTTTATTTTATTGCATGCTTCACAATAGTAAATATAGATGAATCTCTCTAGGCCAAACTTTGGACCGTTTATTTTTTCCAAATAGAAAATTTTATTTATTATGTATTCATAGCATGAGTACATGTATAATTCCAAATATACTATATATATGTATTGTATACTAACATTTTTATACGATATTTTAATATGAAAAAAAAATAAAAAAAATAAAAATTCTTATCGTATTACATTTATCTATCGTATAAACTGAAACTATATGTATCGAGTAACATAGAAAAATAAATAAAATGAAAGTATTTTTAAAAAATAAAAAATGGTATTAAAGTTATTTTATTTTATACTTCTGTATACATATTCAATTAAACTGGATAGCGATAATGGAATGTATATATTTAATTTGACTATAGAATGAAAATCATATGAAAAAGTTATGAAAAACATTTTGGTTAACGCAGTATAATATTTTGATTCAAATTGAAAAATATTAATTTCATTTTTCAATAATATTCAAAAATTAATACATATAATAAAAGACCAATTTTTATGCATTAAGTATTATCACAAATTACAAAAATTATATGATATTTTATATATTTGTAACATGAGTGATGAAACTCAAAGATACTTATAGAAATAATTCTTGTGGATATATATATTTGTATCCCTTAAAATCATAAAATAATAAGATTTTAGGGAGAACACTTCCCTAAGTGATCTGAAAATATATACAGTTTGTGCATTTATTTGATGGAACAGAATAAATATTCTCATATTTCTTTGTATATATATTTAGAGTTGCATTTTTACAATATAAAACATATATATATATATATAAATTAGTAGCATTAGTAAAATTTGTCATATATGTAAATTAGTATTTAAACAGCAATTCTGCATTGGACATATATACTCGGACAAGCTCTGAAACAAAAACAAAATTTTTAGTTACACTGACAAAAAGTAGACTAAAATTAGGTAGGGTATGTAGAGTGTGGAACAAATTCTAATTTCGGAATATCAATTTAGTTAAATATTCTACTTGCTTTAAGTTTTTAAAAATTCATAAATTAAATTGAATTGGATGTTTAAAATCTCAGGATAGAGTTTCCTTTTTAGAGGGAAATAGTTCATTTCCCCGTAATCCTTAATTATCTTCGACACGAACGATTTATCCTATGAAAATAGGCTTTGCCGGAATTAAATTCGCATTAAATATTAAACAATTTAAACAATAAAAATAGTACATAGATAACGAGATATATTTTAAAATAACACGCGCGACAAGCAAAAGTCCTAGAATAGAATGAAGGATTAAAAATATCGTTTTGACTTGAAATAGCGCTATTTTGGGTACAATGATAAAAGAGAGTATAAAATAAAACAAGTATTTATAAAATCATCTAATAATTTTAAAATAATTAAACTTTACTACAATGTCCATAATACTGTCAGTCGAAATAAGTATAAAATGAAAACAAATTACCTTTAAATTGAAAATCGTCTGTATATTTATAGATTATTAATGTTCTTTAATATATAAATCGAATACGACTCATGACATAAAAATAAATACACAGTTATAAAATTAAATACACCGTTTTTAATTACTGTACTCCATATAGAATACAATTTCACTAGCCCTACATAATTTTAAATTAAAAGATACCTTGTTTCAGTAATTCTTTAAATTGATTCATGAACAATAATTACTATACTTTTTCCACCCTCAAACTAAAAAAAGAAAAATCTCCCATCCGTTTGATTTAGTGTAAAAAAAAGATAAATCAAACTACACAAATTCAACGATACACTCTACCCCCACCGAATATCGAAAAGCCGGTGAAATAAGAAATTGAATCGAAATGAAACGACGATCTTTATCTCGTCACAAGCACGCATAAAGAATAGAAATTGCGTCAGAATTGACTCGGCATTCACACGGAGCCGAACCGCTCGCGCTCCGAAATTCGTCGAGTCCCCCATCGAATCCGCCGCCATCGTGAAAAAATCGAACAATTATCACCCTCAGAAACACGAGATGCTCTCGAATAACGGCGACCTTCTGGTCAACTCATCGAACGCTCAATCCCGGATAAAGTTGCTTCCGCTTTATTAACCGCCGCAACATATTTTGCATGAACAAAAGCGCGATCGCAAAATCTGCGGCCGGCAAAAACAATCGCGGGAGAGCAACCAACACGGCACCAAACAGCCGAACGAGCGAGCGAACAGTCGCGCATGGCGCGTCGTTGAAGGGAGAGAGGGCGACGGCGGAGAGAGTGAAAAAGAAAAAATAAACCAGGAAGGAGGGTGAATGAAAAAAGGCAGCAGTCTTCTCTTGACTTCAAAGCGGTCATCGGGCTGCGAACTGTGTCAATCGGGGTATAAAATCTGCGATGAGGGACCGGTCGCCCCTTCGCCACCCTTTGTAATCAATATCAAACGACATAGGAACACAACGGCATCGCCGTCCCTACGAATCGTCTGGTCTGACGTAGGCGGCTTCGGCGTCGAACGCCCGAGACGAGGGAAGTGTACTTGTTTGTCGGAAACGAACGGGGCTGCCTGCACTAATGCCCTGGTTAGTACGCCACGGGTTTCCTTTGTGATACGCGAACATTCGCCACCCTTCCTTCCTTCCAGCTCGTGCACCCTGCCCCTTGCCCCCGCATTGTGCTCCGAATGCAATTTAAGCCGGCTCGCTACCGCGTGCACGCGCCTACGTTTCATCCCCCTGTATACATGGGTCCGTTTTCTTTTGCGCCCCCTGTCTCCTTTCACAACTCCAAAGTCCCACTGTTTTTCACCGAGCTGGCTTAAATCCATCCCAAATCGCTCGTGTACGCGATAATCGTCGGTCCGACGCAGGGCCGTCTGATTCGACGGCGAGCTTTTCGTGCGGCAAACCGCGGCCAATTCGCGTTTCACGCCGCGAGGCAATTTATCCTGCGAGCGCCGAGGCTGTCGCTGTATTGTATATATATATATATATATATATACATATATACACTTTCGAGTGCACGCGAAAATATTGTCACGGAAATTTAAGCATAATTGACTGTCGGGTGTATGCAAATCGCCCCGACTCGCGGCACGGGGAACGATTGCGAGATGAATATTTATAACAATATTTGCGACGGGTTTCAAGTACAAATTAGAGGGACGATCGCGCGGGATGGCAAAATCGTTGTCGGCTTTTTTTTCGCTGAATACGATTTCAGTATGTTATTTAATCAATCGGCTTTCCTCAACAGTTTTATGTAATAAATCAAAGTTCTGAACATGATTAATGCTTCTGTTGGTATATTGTTAACACTCATGAGTCCCAGATTTTAAATTTATGTTAATAAATTTGTCTGCGTCTTTCAACAAATATTTGACGTCAGGTTTTATTGTTCTCTTTTTTTTTAAAGAACTTTGTAATAGGAATTAATTATCCGTATCCAGCGAAATATGCAAAACACGTGTTTGTGAAATTATCGAATCCTTAATACAACATATCGTTTGCTTGGAATTTTCGTTTAATTTTCAACGAAAAGTTGTTTAAATGAATGTGCGTATTTTATCATGTTCATACGCAACTTAAATTTACACGTGCATTTCTCTCTCCGAGTTTCTATTAAAATATCCTATGATGCTTATTTTTAAGAATGAACTACAATAGAATGTAGGCTTCGTATTGCAATCTTAAATTTCTGCTTCAACAATTACTTCTGGAAAATAAGTTCTATTGTTGTATAAAGTTTCAATGTGTTGTAATTTTATTTTAAACTTCAAATTAATACATATTATTTCACAATATAATTATGGCCGACGATCTGAATACGAATTAAATATTCAAACAATAAATACTTAATACTTTTTAATATTTATATCTGTAAATATTATTCAGTCGAATTATATTTTACCGCTAATGAAATTAATAAATTAATAATTAAAGTTTAAATTTAAAAATGAGTATAATATACGTCGTCAACGCGCATTGAGCCTTATCCAAATGTGCAAATACAGTTTAAAAACAATGAATCAAAATAAAAACAAATTTGACATTGAAATTACATCGCATATTACTACACAGAAAAATATAATAATCGTGAGATGGTTAACTTCCTACACGAAAAAACATATAGCTGAAATTTTACTATAAAAAATATGAAACTGGACGTATGCTTTCAAAAGATAAATTTATCCGATAAATTATAGTAATATGTACTATTAATATGATATTTTTTTATGTTTATAATACACTGTATTATTTTTATACTAAATTTTCACTATAAATTATACGATATATTTAAATTTTGGAAATATACGTCTAGTTTCCTTTATTTTATAGTAAAGTTTCGGTTATATTTTTCTCTCTGTAATGTAATATAATATACTTTTAATATAATTTAGTAATACTGATATTTTATAAATAATAATAATGTCAATAATATCTATATATAAGAATATTATTTATGAACGCAATTCTATCCTGCAATCGTTACAAAATATATTAAATATTTTCAGTGTATATCCGCGTTATTACAGCGTTTTGAATTTTTTGTTTGGATTTAAAATTGATAACGGTTGAACAAAATTAATAAATTAATTAATATAATGTCATAAAAGCGAATTTCAGCTTGCAAACGTGATTTAAGCTAACGTATCAATGCCCATTTGTATACATGCACGTATACGCTACTTTGCGGGCAAAATAAAGCAGAAGTCATTACGAAACAATATTAACCTGATATTTTTGAAACCGTTACTAATAATACAAATGTTTGCTATTTCTATGTTATTATATCTTGTAATGCTCGGCGCAGTGATAATTTATTTGAAGGAAGCAAATGACAAGCATTCTCACGTTCGCCGCTGCGCGTGTATTCATAACAGCGTGTGTAAAGGCGCGCAGGTTCCGCTATATTCACCATGTTTCTAATGTTTTCAATTTCATCAAAACGCCAATTCCAACTATTCACGTTGATCTGACAGATGAATACCGTCACCGTTTTGAAACCACATTTAAATTCATTCATTAAATTCAAAACTACGCAGATACACATATTAACGGATCAGAAACGTGCTTTTTAAATAATTACATTAATAGTAAACGATCTCGGGGGTTTATTAATGGTTTATTGCGAATCACTGATAAGATTAAAAAAATAATGCAAGCAGTTTATCACAAAGATTTTGTGTTCGCGGCGCGGTACCGCTTCATTAATTATTAAGTATTTGTATCATACTTTTAATACTTATTTTCCCATTAACTCCAACAACGACATTAATTGCATTACCATACCATGCCATAAAATAATGCATTTTATTGTCCATACACTGAAAAAAATAATCTTCCAAATTTTACCAAACTAGATACACGGAGAATACATATAGCCAACTATATTTACTATATAATATATCAAAAGTAGAATATCCTTTAAAATACTATAAAAGTTACTATACATTATATTTAACTTATGTAGAAAATTTTAATATATAACATATTATTTTTTATAATATTTCCAAGTATATCATACTTTTGATATATTATATAGTAAATTGTTAAATATATGTTTTGTCCATGTAGTACACTGAGAAATAAATTTAATAAAAGTTAATATAATTATTAGATTAACGTCTGTATTTTAATTTATAATTTGAGGACAAGTGTGCAAATATAGTAATTTATATAATAGAAGAAAGTAAATTTAATCAATATATTACTATTTTCGACTATTTTGTACGATAAAATTCGCTGTATTTGCACTATATTTGTCCTCCAAATATTATATAAATAGTAATTTTTATTATATTTTTTTTTCAGTGTAACAGTAGGAAAAGTGAACAAAAATGTAAATAAACGTCAGCCGATATAAATTGCATTTACCAATTGTTTGGTAATATTTGCCATACTTTTAGAAGTTTCTAACCATAATTTATCATATTATTTACGTTTCTGCCCATTTTTTCCTACTGTTATTATCTAGTTTCGTCAAATTTGTAAGATTATTTTTTGCAGTGTAAATACGAAACATCTCGTTTTTACGCGCGCAGGGATACAATTTTATTTTCGTTTTCAAATTGTTCGCGACGGGTTTTTTGAACGCATAACTGACGAGTGAAAAATGAACTTGTTGAAACGTAGACGGAACGACGCAAGTTACAAAATCAAGTGACACACAGAATGGAAAAGAAATAATAAGCGTGAACCTGCGACAACAAAAACAAAACGCAGCCGCTTTAGCCGCGCTGAAAATCGATGAAAGATATATTTAATCACTTCCTGTGTAAGTGCGATTGGCTGAGTTCGGAAGAGAAAAACGGGTGCGTAACCCAGGGGATGTATCCCAGCTGCGCATGGAATGACTAATACGCCAAACGTCCAGGGTGCATAACAGTAAGATTTAAGGGATGAAAGAGAACGAGCGAGCGAGGGGGAGGCTGGAGTTAAGCCCGAGCTAACGGGGTCGCGCGTGATTACTTGGGGAGAGCGACGATCTTTGCACGACACTGAGAAATTGCTGATTTTACAGTTTCATCGACCGCGCGACTTATTCGCGTGAAATTGTTCGGCGCGCTTGCGAGCGTGCACGCATTATGCACGCGTCCGCGGCGACAAAAATGCTTAGTTCTGTCAGCGTCGGGCGTGAAATCGGCGTAAAATACTGCACGCGCGTCGGAAAGCCCACTCCGTTTATCGGCGGACTGCGTTCGATTTTTATTGTTTCACGTGAATCATCTAACGAAATTAGCAATTCGATTTGTTTCGGGCAGATTTATGGACAAATGCAAATACGTTTAAATCCATTTATTAAATATTCCGCGAAATTGTATGCGATGTTTTCTTGTTTTATCCTGTCACTATAATACGATTTATTACACTTGTGTGAATTACAATTTTCGTGTGATCGTGATTTATTACGCAAACATCATAAGTTAATATCACAAACAACCGCGTGTTGCTTGCGTTGCGTTATTCGAAATTGTTGGTTTATAAATGTCCCTGGATTGTGGGAAACGAAAATCGGGATTTAATGATTAGCAGTTTGTGAACTTAAGCGAGACAATGTTTTAATTAATTTCTGAGATTAAGACGTAAGAGTTGAAATGTAAGATCCACAAAGGTTTCGAAATAAGATACTGTTGTGTTTCTTTAGTAAAATGAAGTATTATTCATAATACTTTCAAGTTCTTTAATGTGCCTTGTATATGGTACTCAAAACTGTTAGAATAAGAACAATATTTATATATAAGTTAAAATTAAATTAAGTGAAATTAAATTTTAATGCATATATACACTAAAAATTGTACAGATTTTGTATGGTGAAATAACTATAATTTTCAATTGCATTAAACTGAATTGCAAATGCGAATTAGCGATTTTTAATTAATATTACATTTAAGATATTGTCAATGTATTTCGATGTGTATGAATTCAATTTTAAAAATATAATGTATTAATTGTAATGGACTTTATATTTATGCAAATCCAGCACTTTTGTATTAAATTTAATGAACGTTTCTTTTGTAGATGTTAATATTTAATTAAAAACAAACAGTGAATAAATGTTATTAAAACATTTATTGATAAGGCTTTTGTATATAATGTTTAAATTGATTATTTGTTAATAACCGAAGAATATAAATTTATACGAATTAACGATTTAAACGTAAACTTTTATTATGTGTTGTTTTCGTGTATTTTCTGTAAATATTAAATTATCCATTGAAACATTATAACAAAATCCGTGAAAATATTTTTTTCTAAATTATAATAACCATTTTGATTTCGTAATATGTAGATAAAAATATTTATAACCATATATAAAACAATTTTTATTTCTAATGAACAATAAATTATTCATAATACATTTATTGTTATAGGACGTTAAATTAAGATTCTTTTAATATTATGCCCATTTCTGGTTACTATATATATATATATATGAATTTCCATGTGTCCAAACAGGTATGAGATTAACGTTATTCTGCCATCTCAGTAGAGCAAAGCAATTTTTGATCCAATATATTATAAAGACTGACAAGCGTGAATTCGGTTCTTTTGTAGCGTTCTCGGTTAAAGGGAGAGTTGGTCAAAAAAATTTCAGAACGTCTTTTAAGAAATTTGAAGATTTCAAGAATGTTCAATTCATCAAATTAAACACAATAATTACATACAAATATGTTTGAAAAAGTAAATGATTCAAGGGGGAGAAGAAAAATGACGCAACCAAAATTTCGAGCACCAACTCTCGCGGAACAATTTATTACACAACTCGAATGTAATGCGCCGACAATTGCATTTTCTCAAAACGTACGCCCAACGTCCTCAATTAGTCACATCGACAAATTTAATTGTCCAATCAAAAGTGAGTCACAATTTTGTCTACAAAACGCAGACGCACTATTTGCTCCAAGCTAAACCGAGACTCGTCGTTCAAATAAATCGATATATTTACATTCGAAGTCATCGGATAAACTCATACTTATCCTAAAGAGAATACAAAAAAAAATATCACTCGGGATTGAACTCCCCTCACCCGAGTAAAAAATTACGAATCGCGCCTCCCCGAAATATTCAAATAAACTGAATAAATTCGGGCATAAATCCGAAACGCCATCGATATCGCTTGGCACCGAAACCGTCGCTTCAGCAGCCAGCGTGGTTAATCGCGCAGCGCCGGGCAACGCTAAACCGCCATTAGCATTCGCGAGCAGATGCGCGTCCGCGCGTAAGAAAACACCGACGACGCGAACTAAACGCGAACCGCGCCGCTCGGCGAACGGTACGCGCGGTTCGGAGACGCGGCAAAAACGCCACTCCGAACCGAATCGGAGCCGCAGCCCTTGAGATCCGCTCATTAAAAAGCATCTCGTCGGCTAATTAACGAAGCCGAGGAGATCATGATGTCATCGAGGCGGCGCTCGCGCGCGATCAAAATAATGAAATTGGACGCGCCGGGTGCAACGAGTGACATTTAAGTGAAACGGCACGACCGAATGCAAACAATGGCGAACATGTCGCAGCGAGTTATTGCGGGAAACGGCGCTGCGGGCCGGGCACTCGACTTGCTCATTGTTTGTAATGTTCTTTATCGCGGAGACATGTCATTGACCCGAGTGGTGCGCGCGTTATTGGTACACCGCCGTGGCGAATAAGAGCGAAAGAAGAAAGAACGGTCGACGACGACGAAAGAAGCGCTGCAAGGGTAAGGGGGTCAATGGCTAATCTAAAGGGACGACCCGTCGAGCGCACGTCGTTGGCTAATCATCCCTGATGAGGCTTGATGGAGCCGCCGGCAATTGTCTCGAGTGAGATCGCTTCGCACGCTCGTCGTCTCGAAAATCTTAACGAGCGCGCTCTCGCATGCAAATATACGCGCCGCGCGTCCAAATTAAAGCACGCATTCGCACTAATAATTGACGATAACGGGCGTAATTGCGGCCGCCGCGACCGATTGGCGCGCGCTTCCGAAAAAAGCCACGCGCCGCGTAAACGTCGTTAAATAATTTCGCGGCGAGTTGGCGACCGAGGCAGCGAGCGGTAAAAAAGCATTAGAGGAAAAAGGCCGAATGGATCGAGGGTGGCGCGGAGCGGTTGAATTATAAAGATGAAAGCCATTGTTGATGGGGAAGAGAGGCGCTGCTCGGCGTCCCTTTATGTTCTCTGTGTTTCCGCACGCGATGCGAAACCGAATTGCATTGCGGTAATACTCGAAACCGAAACTGCAATTTTTCGTGTCGTCGCGGAATCGTATGAACGCGCGGGCGCAGCGCTTCTGATTATTTTATATTTAAATGCGAACCAGATTTTTGAATGCAAAACCGAAACCGCGTTTGCCATTGACGAACTTTGGCTCTGGTAAGAAACGTATATCTTATTTGCATCGAGTTTATTAAATATTCCGTCTGCAAATAAGGTTTTTAGCCCGCAAATGGCAGAAAGTGGTATAATATAAAAAGCGTCTGAAAAGGCGCATAAAAGCTTCTGAACCGACACGAATACCCAACAGCCGATACGCGTAAATACAGTCGTTGTGAAGCAAACCCGATCCTAAATTTACCAAAACCAAGCCCCGTCGATTCGTTTCCCGACGACCGCTTCCGAAGTTCAAAAATACGCCGTCGATCGGATTAACGCGCGGGAAAACGGCGCGCGTTATCAGCGCGCGAACCCCCGCCGATTTCCGGGATCGGCCGGATCCGTCGGAAAATCTAAAACAGTCGCGTCCCGAAATAATCGAAACGCACATGCGCCACTCTAGGTGGCAACTTGTTTTTTGCGCCCAATTTTTTCTGCCCGTGTCGCTTTCTCGTTCGACTCGTGTATTTTTCCGAGTCTGGAGACCTCCCGGAGTCGCGCAGATGTGCTCGATTTTACATCGAGCGTGAGCGATGTCGGGCATCGCGGTGCACCCTTGGCCCCCATATGCCGAGCATCCCCGGGGACTCGACGAGGGTGTCGAATGACGGCAGACGCGCTTCCTTTTCGTCCCGTGGGGAGCCGGCGTTTGCAGGTTGTTTTGTGTCGCGTATACGAAGATGCGCTCGACCAACCAACACTTGTCCCCCTTCGTTCCAGTCGTTGCGCCGGACAAACTTCCAATCTAGCGACCCAATAAGCTACCATATATCAAAGCATAATCCGCAACGAACAATAAAAAACCCATTGAAAGCGATACCGCCAGAAGGAGACAACCCTTCTGTCGCGGCGCGACTGACACAAGATGTCACGAAGACACGCAAAACTAAAAGAGTTATGAAATTCGCGATGTAGCTTCGGTCTTGTGACTTCATTCAGACTTCATGTAGTGTGAAATGGACGGGAGTTAATGAAATATGTCTAACGCCGAGGACTGCGAAGCTGCGCGGATTCAACAAGATTGAATGGCTGGGTCGGAGCCTTGATGTCGAGGTTAGGGAGAGTTGGATGCAAAAATGAGATAATGTTTGTTCCTTTGATAATCCCAACCAATAAAGGCTATATTGAAATCGAAATTTGAATCACTCGCGGGGCACGATTTCAATGATATTGAGTTTTATTATAAGTAACGACAGAGAGATAATGGCCGACGGAAGGGAATTGCAATTTTCATTGGGTAGATGAAAAAGTTTATTCCGTTAATGTATGCAAAATATTCAATGAAGGATATTTTATTTTAAGATTTCACGATTCAATTATGATAACTCGAGGGCTAGGGATAAAATAATATTGACACTTTTAAATATTTTTAATGCTTCGTGGTTTAAGAGTGATTTGGGCAGTATTTTATTTTGACGCGTGAATAGATTAAACAAATATTTTTGTAATTGATGTATAAAAAGATTGGTTTATTTTACGCGAATTAATAATACGTATATGCATACAAAGAGAGAGTATATAATTATTGAAAAATATGTTTGCATTGCGAACAAAATTAACTAATGTCGAAACATATTATTACACAAACAATGTATTGATTTAAGATTATTAAACAAATTATTTGCGTCGAACGAAAATTATAATAACGTGTGTCATATTGTATTTCAAAGTATCGACGATGGAAACATATTACTTTTATATTCACTTTAAGCTTCTTTGCGCAAATATTTTAATATACGGTTTTTTCTATATAAAATATATGTTAAAATTCTTTTGAATAATATGTATCATATTTTTATTAGATACAAGGTAACAATTTTTGGTACATTTGATGTATCAGCATTTTTTATTATTATGATCATTATAATGCCTTTTATATATTGTCAAACTGGGTAGTTCGTTTTAAGCGCTGTATAAATGCTTATAAAAAATAAAAATCAATAATTGCAATAATGAAAAGTGATTGCTTCAAACGTGTGCTTATTATATATTAACGAAGTATAAATCTGATTGTTAGATTTTTAGTGTTTTTTTTTTTTTTTTTTTTTTTTTTTTTTTTTTTTTTATTTTATAATTATTTTAATAATTTTATTTATAAAAAAAAAATTTATTTTAAATATAATTGATTAATTTTTTATTATTAAATTAATTAAATTATTTCCGTTTATAAGATGCTTATTAAAAAAACTATTTTTTTTTTAAATTTAAATTAATAATAGAATATTTTTATAACTTTTTTCTTTTTTATATTTTCCCACTCCACCACACTGCTCTGGACCTACTTATCTCACTTTTCATTCAAAAACATAA
>JABFQC010004055.1:0-13161 GCA_022817085.1 Psilanteris sp. ZL-2020 | reverse complement strand
GAATAGTAATAAATATACCTTTATACATTTATTCAATAAATGACATTATTATTCATGATAACAATAACACTTTCTACATTCCTCAAACCATTTTTAATAAAATATGTCTAAATTAAACTTTGTATATAGATTTATGTATGATTTATTGAATGGCAGTCTATTCCACGCAAAGAAGAGTTTTGTTGATTCAACTAAAATTTTGTTCATTTAACTAAAATTTGGTTGAATCAGCAAAATGTTCTTTGTGTGTACTTAGCAGCAAATAACTTCTTTAAAATAAAAACCTTTCAGCTAACTAATGGTAAGTTAATTCATATATAGTTTTAAGATACTCCTAGCGTTTACTAATTGAGATATTTGTTAGATGAAAATCATCCACTTATTACGATGAATTCATAATGTAATTTCAGGTACAAAAAGTTAAGGATAAGAACAGAAAATGATCGAGCGACTGTGATCGGTGGTTGAAAGTCGTCTAGCCAGAAATTAAGAAAATTCGATTATGATTTCCACAGAAGTGAATCGTTAGACAGACAAACAACTATTAATCACCGAAACTCAGGTAGGTGATTTTGAAGCTGGAAGAAATTAATTACGACAATTGTTTTTCAGAAAAGGCCGCGAACCGTCATCAAGTCCAGTGCTCGTAACAAAACTCACGATCGTCTTTTTATTGCCAGAATACATAATAATTTTCTAAGGTCAGTAATTTTAATAATCCTAGACCTTCGAAGATAATAGAGGGCAATACGCAACGAAGTCCGCTTTAATCAATTCCCATTCTGAAATCATTGCTAATTTTGTGCGTTCGTGCTACCAGTTTAATTATGAAGTTGACTTTTTATTTTGTTTCTCAGTACGATAAGCACTGCTAATTAAAAAAGGATCCGGTTTTTCGTGCGTGTTGAGGCGTTGAGGCTGACATGCTCATTCGAAAGAAATGTCGTAACAGTGTTGTCGACCGATTATTACGGGTTAATTAAAATGGGCAAAAAGCACGCCGGATTCCAATAACGAGAAAAGGGACTGATGGGGCGACTGCTTGCAGGAACGCTCTTCAATTTCGTAAATCAACGTTAATGTATTCGAGCCCGAGGGCGCCGCGGTCTAGGCAAGTGGGAGGCAACCTGTAATTTCAACGCGAGCGAACTAATGTAAGTCGCCGGTAATATGGGAACCCGCGCGTCCGTACGCCCTTATTTCCATAATTCGTTCTTTAAGAATCATTTTAATAGGCCGCTGGCGCCGGTCGCATCGCTGGTTGGGGTCCGTCCGACCCCTGGGGAATTGGTCGCGGACCGCTCAGACGCGGGCCTCCTCGAAAGGAGGTCAAAAATAAACATCTTGGCTAGTTTTTTTGCGGCCGTTTGCTTTTCCGAACCGGTCCCATCGGGCCTGCTTTCCTCCCGGTACAGTGTTTGTCCCGACGTGGGGGCAAAGGCGAGCGTTAAATTTGTTTGCGATAATGTTTAGGGTCTCCTTATGAAAGGACATGTGTTTGCGGAAGGATACCCGAGAAGGTATTATTTCCAAGTTTTACGACGCAGACTTAGGGAAAGTTATTTTTATTTCAAAATAAAAAGCGGATGTCTAGTCGCGCTGAGGGCTCGGCTGTATCGTTGAGATCTTCCGCGCAGGGTTGGCCGAGCTTAATTTTCTAAACCCGAGTCTTGTAAAGATAATGTTATAATTATAGACGCGTGTTCGTGAACTCATGAAAACTTAATTGGACTTAGTCGGGTAGTGCGTGGGTCGTTCAGTTATTCGGCGCTGCTGTTTAACTCGAATTAAATCTGCGCAGAAAATTTGATGGAATGATTGTTGATGGGACATTCGCAATGGTGCGCGTTTGTCAGCCGCATGCCTCACTTTGTCTTTAGACCTTCATGCTCCATTAGCTTTAAAAATGAAAAACTAACCAGACAGTCACCTTAACATCCATAACCGGACCAATCTTCACCTAATCAATTCGATTAAAAATTCCCACTCAATCATTGTCGTTCGGCTCCCAGTCCCGACAATTTCTCTACCATTCTTCTCGTTCTATCTTTGCTTATATTTTTACCGTCCCGAACCGGCTTTAATTTCCACTTCACTGATCTCATCAAAGAAAACCGTCATAAAACGGAGGATCGGGCAGTCGAATGACGCGTGAAATTAGTAATTAATACTTGCTGTCGATATTTGCTCTCGTAAAAACAGCGCCAGTCTTGGTCAGCTGGAGAAAAATCGGAAACATCTGACGTGAAATTGTAATTAGTTTAGTTTAGGTCGAGGCTACTTGACTTTCTCTGACGTTCTATCTCCATGATGGAGGTTACGATTTTCTAGCGTGTTGGGTAATTAATCACGCATTTCACACCTCCGTTCAAGCGCGACTGAGATTTGAAGGAAGAAGAAGAAGGAAGAACGTTCTTGCGCGCCGTTGCCGGTTCGGTTCTGTCGTTTCTTTGTTGGGGTCGCCTTCGATCCACCCCGAACAGGGTATCGCGCTCATGATACTCAGCGCGACGAATGGCTAAACTGGACCCGCATTGACAAATGATTCGAAAATTTCACCGGATAGACCTCCCACATCGACTCTTCAATGGCCGTTTCTTTCGGACCTGACGCACGGTAGCCGACCAAGTACGAAATAGGTCCCGTGACAAATTATCATAACTTGTCACGGATCATCATTCAGGACGAATTTAATTCTGCGTGATCCGAACGCGTTTAATTATAATAGCGGTCGAGAAATTCAAAAACTCTGCTCAATTATACATAATCTTTATGTAAGCTTTTGGACACACGGATCATTAGTTTTGTATACGGAAACATTCGAAATTTGTTTAATGCAATTATAAACGTTGTTCTATATATTTAATATATTTTTATTTTTCAGGTTTGATCGTGACTTATATGGATCAGGATACACTTTTTAATTTTATGGCCATTAACTACACTTCGCCATTTTGAATTATATTATAATTTGTATCACATAATAAATTTTATTAATATATATTTATGATAGTTACTATTATTATAATTTTGGCATCTTGATTAATTCAGTTGGCTAAACGTGTAATTATATTTGATATAAGGGTGGATAGATTAAAAACAGTAATAAATGCTAATAACGTAATATTATTTGAAACCAATCAACGGTTATAACTGAGTAGACATTAAATAATGATACTGTCATTCTTATCACATTAATCTCAATTAAGTAATATTAAATTAAAATGAACAATTCGTTGCAAATCTTAAGGGATAATTAGATATGAATCCTCACTTATTATATTCATATAATAATAAACAAGAATATACCAAGAGAAGAACGTTCATGTAAATAAACAAATTGAAAAGATTTGAATTACAGTGAGTGTTTGCCTTATGATAACAAATAGGACCTTTTGAGTTCGATTTCAGAAAACGCAATTAAGGTTCTAATGAGCATTTCTGATAGAAAAATTGCACCACTAATGTGTTGCTGTCGTAGGGGGTCTGGCTTAAGGTGGTCCCAAGCAAGCGACGGAACTACCTCAGAAACAGTTTAGTATATACCACACACAACGCGACACCTCGCCGAGTGGACCACACACGAAGGAAGCCCTCTTCCCCCTCCTGATATCTCGGCATCTTTCCTTGTTCCTCGCTAAGGACGACCGACAAAGACGAAGTACATCAAGAAAAAAAGATGATTGTCTAAAATGTACAATCAGCCGGACAGTCGTTGACTTAACGAAAGACGAAACTCTGTTAAACTGGATGAAATTTTGCAGAATTTTCTCAGATCGCTATCTGAAATGAATTTGTGTCTTTCCTTTTAAGGGATTTATGAATGGCCGATGACTTTGATAAGAGCTTTATTACGTCTTCAGAATGGAACATTTTTACCTGAGGCTTGAAGTTTATAAATTTAAGTTTTAATTTGATAGATAGCATCTCTTGTTACGAAGTTGAAGAAATCAATTGCCGAAATTGCAAAAAATTGTAACATATTTAAATTTGTGTATAAAAATCTTAAAACTTTTATCACAATCAAATGAAAATTTAATTTGATTTTTTACATATATAGTTGTTAATAATACGAATATTTTACTTAATTAAATTTTCTAATGGAATTGTACAGAATTAAAAGTTTAACTTGCTTTTATTAATGTTATTATGTTTTCATATACTTTTATTATATATACTTGTATAATATTTGAAAATTTTATAAATTATATTACTTTAATTTAATTTTTTTGTACAAAATCAATAATCCTTTATAACACACGTTGTTTTGCAACAATCAGTTTTGCAACGGTTTTCTTAAATTTTATCTAAATATTAGTTTTATAAAACTTCTTTTTTGATATAAAAACAAGATCTGAGTAGTGAACAGAGAACTTGTGCATTCAATAGAACGAGTAAACTTGCTTACAAAGATAACTCTTCACCAATGTTAAAAATGTGACAGAAAAATGGATATTTTATAGATATATTGATGAGACGGCTATGGAAATGCTGACTTCCTAGAGGGGGGTCACATTTATTGTGACTAATTGTGTGGGACGTGTCGCTGAAAACGCGAGACACCTTTTCTGATGCCACCTACTAATAATTCTGGGGACATACAATGTCCAGGTGAATCCATTTTTGCAAGAATAGAAAAGGTGGCCGTAACCAAAACATTCATTGTTCTGTTTATGGTTTGTTTTGGGTTCCCTGATGATATCCCTGGAACCGGGCGAAGGACGTTGCGCGAGACTGAACCGCGATGCTTTTTTTTTCTCAACTACACGTGTTACTCCGAGGTGGTCCTGCTAGAAATTATCTTAATTTTTTTAACATCTGTCAAAGTTAATTTTCGAAAACGACACGTTTCAAAAGAATGTTTTAAAATCAATGGATTATTGTTCAAGGGAGCGGACTGGACGATAATATATGTTTTTAAAATGACCCACTTGAAGAATAATCTGTTTCACTCGATGAGACTCGAGTCGAGTTTTGCGGCATAAAAAATGTCGTAGCGGAGGATCGTTCGAAAATGAATAGTTGACTTTACGTTATTATGTCTCTTTAATGTGCTTTTTTTCAGAAGACTTAATCTTTTAACGCTTTTTTAAATATATATGCTGTAACTATACGGAACATGTTAATTGGAATGCATATTATATAAATATTTACCAAAATATATCATGACTTTTTGTAACTTTTTTGTGTTATTATTGGTAATAATTAGTTTTAAATTTATTATAAACTAATTGAAATTAAAATTATGTAATATATATTTGCGTTATTTAAACGTACATTAGTAATAAATATTATATAATCGATATGACTTAATTAACAAGAATTTTTCGGTGTAATATCAAACTTTTGACAAGGGTCATTATTTTGTGAAAGTCATAATTTATTTTAAGTACATGCGAGCAGTTATAAAAACCATGCATGTCTCCTTTAGAATCAAAACTTCTTCAACTTCGCTAAGTAGTGTTGTTAGTGGCAACCAAATGAAGACTTGGAAGAATTTTAAGACTTATGATCTTTATTTTATTACTCCACGTTTATTACTGTTACAACAGTTTAATTGCAATGAATGTACGCACAATGCAATATATATATTAATATATATTTTTAAAAATAAAATTATGGAATATTTTATTTTACAGACTGAATAATTAATCCGAAACAGAGGTTGCGATTGTTATCATACGCCAATTGATCGTGCTCGCAATAATCTGAATTCATGGACCGTGGAGACCACCAACCCCACCTTCCCCTATCTACCTAAAAGGGTCATTAGATAAGCAGAATCTTTGTTTTCATTAACGACTTCCCTCGGCAAGAACCACGTGAGAAGTTTCACCTCTTGGTTCTCCCGAACGGACCGTTGCGCGCTAACTTGTCGTCGATTCCCACGTGGGCCGGGAAAGAATGCGGGCCGAAAATATGCAAATGCCCGAGTGATTCCTCGGCTTCCTAGTGTCCCAACCGAAACCTGTCTCCGCAAATGGTACCCCGTCCGAACAATAGAACAACCCCCCGAACGTCATCCTCGTTAGCTCCCCATCTTCTTTTTATCGTTACTGTTCTTTTTGTCTTCTTCCTTCCTCGTGGTTCCGCGACCTGTTAACGGTCCTGTCCGGAGATACCGGTTCCTCGGTCACGGGACACTTCGCCCCAAACGGTACCAAACTCAAGAGCAACGGACTTTTCGGGGTCAATTTTCGTTTGGTGCGAAACTTTGATAAGGGTATTCTTCCTTTTATCCCGTATCCGTACGTTGAAGACCACGTGACCTTGCGTAGGAAGCTGGCCAACTTTCCGGCTAAGTGTTTTTGAAACTGGTTGACGGTCAACGGTTTTCTCGAGGATCGTTTTCTGTCTCATCGGATTAATGTTTTTTTGTTTCCTTGTTTTGGTTTCATTGCGCTCTGCCGGCTGGGAATGTCAAACCGATAACGAAGTTTCGGATGAAAAAATAAAGTTGAAAATAATGACAAGCTTAATGGCTGAATTTTCATGTAAATTGCACGAATTAGAATTTACGGGTGTTTCTGATTGTTAATTTCATATTGTAAAACACAGTTTGGACAATATTTTGATAATAAAATCAATTCAGATTAATATGTTAACATTTATTAAACTTGCTATGTATTATATCAATTTTTTTGTATATCAGTGTATATAAAAGGTGTATCGTATTCGCAAAGAAGTAAAAAATAACAATTAATTTATAAAATATGTTTTGTATGATAGAAGTGTTGTATTTTGAAATAATATAAATAATTTTAGCAAGTTTTACAAAAATATGTGTAATTTTTACTTATATTTTTATATATATTTTGAAAATAAAACAATTTTTTTAATTTTGAATAAGGCAAAATATATTAATGTAAAATATATATAACTTATATATACATTTATAATATACAAAATATAAACATGTATAAAAATGATATATAAAAATTATTAACTTACTCAAAATAATATTTCACTTATAATTTCTAGATTGTAATAATACATAGTATATTTAATTAATATTCAGATATTTTTATTTGTGTCGATATATATTATATATGTATAGTATACTTATATTTCTTCTTATTAATTATTAAATAATATTACGAATACAATATAAAAAATATAAATTATTTCAATGAGATTGCTATTGACAGTATAAGAAGAAGACATATGAAAATAAATTTCTAGGCTACATTGTGAAAATTTTGCCAATATAATTTCACATTTGTATAATATTGCCGGTTTATACTCTAAATACATAATTCCAGACATAATGTCTTTAAATAATTATAATTATATGTATTTTAATATTATTACTTACAAGTTAATACTTGTTTATTATATTAATTAATAAAAACGTTTTGTCTTGTTTCGCACAAACATTCGTAATAATGATTGTTATTTTACGTGTTAAATCAACCAAATAATTTGAAAGTAAATTATAAAAATTTTATATAAATATAATTTATTTTTAAGGTTCTTTAGTATATCGTACACGGAGAGAAGTGTTTCATTGATTCTTCAATCAAATTGTCTCTTTAATAAAAATATAGTTTTACGAACCAAAAATTTGGTTACTGTTACACAATTTCGATTGAGTCAACAAATTCTCTTCATGTGTAGTTGTATTAGACAAACATTAATAACACAACACACTAAGCTTTTTAAACTCATTCTCTAAAATGAATAGCATTATCAAATAATTATTTTACAACAAATTCAAATATTTATTTAATTTTGTTTCATTGCAGATTAAACATTTTCCGATTAAAAGATTAAAAACTTCGTCATAGGAAAATCGCAATTTCTGTATAAAAATATATCTTTCCAAACCGTGTATTTTCGCAGAAAAATATTATATATTTCAACAAAGAAAAGTTAAAAATTCGACCCCGTTATTTGCTTCACGGCAAATGATGAAATTAATTGTGCAACTATCTTTATCACGGCGATCACGAATTGAAACCCAGATGTCTTCCTTCAGATATTTTTACTTATGTCTCCAACCGTTTCGACTCTATTCTTACGGAGTTATCCTCCTCTTTGCCACCCTACGTAATAGGGACTCCCACATCGGTTGCGTGAAATGCGCGCAACGATCCATTATTGAAAGACCCGCATTGTGTTCGTGGATCTGCCAGTCCCTCGGGACCTTCTTCGCCTACCTGACCCGAGATAATTCCATCCTAGAACCCTATTATGTCAGGCCGCTCCCCCATGGACCAGCGTCTCGTTCATTGTCACGGATCTCACAAGATTTCGTCGCGGGGGAAAAGTGGCTGGCGATTTTCGAAAAAAGAGAAAAAAAACTTTGAAAAGAAAACCCAGAGAGGAGATCAAGCTGCGCTTCGAATCTTTGGGGGAGAAACTTCCTTTGTCTGGGGTGCGAAGATAAACATCGCGCACCAGTGACCGCGTTACTCTGATCAGGGTGTCACGGAGACTCGACCTTTGTTATCGCTTCCTTGTTTTGATGGCTGAGGTTTCGAGTCTTTGGTCCAGTCCGTAATTCATTCCAAATTAATGGGGTTGGGATTAAGATAAAAGCTTTTCTGGCACGAAGTGGAATTAGTAAGTCATCAAACTTCATATATAGATTATACGGGTGAAAGAAGTAGTTTGGTTATATTTGGATTGGAGTGTTTAGTGTTCTTCGTGAAAGATAAGGCTAAAATCAAGTAAAAGTTTGATAATATACGAATTGAATTTAATTGCGAAAGTTTAAAAGAAATTCGAGTGAATGAAATCTTTATTGCAGGAACAATTTATCGGAATTCGTACTCGTTTATTTAGAATACTATACTAATATTATATATTTCATTGTAGCAATTATTGCAAAATTGCAAATATTTCATTTTGCAATATTTGTTGGCTAATTTTGAATGTTTGAAATAAAAACTGATGAAACAAAGGTGCATTTTGCGCCAAAAAGCAATACCATTAACCGAAATGTTTATTGAGTGGAATCCTAAAAGCGATACAACTTTGACTCAGCAAAGATAAACCTATTTAATGCCTGATAAGCAATTCGCCACGTCTTTGATTTAAGCGACAAGTAACCTACTAAGGCAAAGGTCCTTCTGGGTTCAGATATAAAGCAATTCCTGCCGTCACGACGAATATGTTGAGAAAGCAGCAACACCCACGTTTATAAAGAACCACTCGGCGACTACTTGAAACCTCTTCGCGGCACTCCACATATTCAACTGAACCAGGAAGGACCCGTCGCCTGGACCAAATCGCAAGACCAAAACCGATGGTGCCAAATTTGATTTCACATTTGCCGGCGGATAGCCTCGTTGCTGTAGCCACGGATACCAAATTTGGATCCACTCGTTTTGATCCGAATATCCAATCACTATGATTCTTACCAATGGTAACGATGGGATTTGTCGGATTGCGCACTAATCTTCACACTGACAGCACCGCGACACCAAACCGCAAACCAAAATCAATTGCACTGAACTGAGTTAAGTCACTGTCGGTCGAAGAGGGCCAAACCAAAATCGAATCGAGATCGTAGTGCTGTCGCTTGGCTCGGATCGTAGCTGTTTGGATGCACGTGTGCGAGCTTCGAGGGGCACTGCGATGAATCGATCCGTCAGTTTCCAAGGATAGGTTCAAACTGACGTTCTTCGAAGCGGTCCTCGTCTTGGGTGTGGGTTTTTGGTGTCCTTTTTTTCGTTTCTCCTCCTTTTTCGTTCGTACTCGTCGGTGTGGCGTTTGCGTTCGTGGGCCCTCAGGCCCTGGGAGGCTCTGCCTGACGTGGTGGGGCGACCCCTAACCTAACTTAACCCCCCACCACTTGGCGCCGTCGCCACTCCCCACCAACTCTCGCTGCTCTCGCTCCTCTCTTTCTGTTCGACGTCTCTGTCGGACTTTTTCGTTCCTCTTCGTTCGCTTCCTACTAAGGAACTAAGAATACAGTCGAGCAGTGTGTGGGTTCACGTGCGCTTACCTGGCCCTCGCATTGTGATTTGGGATGGGCCGCGAGTAAGTGTGCGAGCACACGGATGAAAGTATTCCGTGCGCAAATTATAAAAGGATTCCCCCCACGAATTATTCCAAGGATATTATTTATAAAATAGACGTTCAGCTCGTCGTATTTTCGGGCGCAAATTTGTTGTTTCGACTTTTCGAGTTTCTATAATTTGCAATAAACGGCATGCTGGTGTGGACGCTTTTACGTTGACACGATTCCAGGGTGGGATACAAAGACTTTTTTTGCAAATAATCGAGATATTGGATATTTCGCTAATCTATTTATATCGAGATGTTTGACCACTTTTCCGAATTATAATTCCTCCGAAGACTTGATTTTTTCTTTACGAAATTGAGTTAATCTTATTTAAGAGTTTGGTAATTGAAAAATTTGTGAATATTAAGTTCAGTGTAGTTAGTAGTTACTGGGTTTTCATTTTAACTTTTACTTTCTTCTACCAGGCTGTTTAATTTAACCTTTGTGACTAATATCAGCCGATTTGACTTATAACCGCAGAAGTATGATTTCGAATATGCGCGAACGTAAAACAACAAACGTCGATGATTTACATTAACGACGCGTAAATCAGGATTCGTAGGAATGGCATTTCGTTGCGACAATGTTTCGGCAATAATTTCTATTAAGGAGATGCTGTGTATATGGGATTTTGACATATACGTCTGCAATAAATTCGGTTTCTGGTTACAATGTTGGACATTATTAAAAAGTCATAAAAAATGTGGGCCGCGCGAGTTTCTTTGACACAACTTTAACTATCAGTTTTATTTCGCTTTCGATTTGTTGGACCATGAGATTAATGTTACGTTTTGATATAAGAATGCAAACATAATTTTTCTTCCCAACGACAAAGTCACATATGTTCAATTTTACACATAATTGTGTCATTCTCTACGCTGACCAAGACAAATCTTTCTCGAGAAATGTGAAACATTTATTTCTCGTGCTTTGAAAATTGATATCAAAATTGTGCATCGTATTTTAGATGTGTTTAATATATATGCAGTAAACAATCGTATACGTCTTCATAATATATATTTATATGATACATTTTCATTGTGTCAATATCATTGTTGAATAGAAATGGTATTAAAATTTATGTATAGATGTATAAAATCAGAAATTGTAATATGTTTTATTTTCATCTTATATATTAAGGAAATATATTTTTGAAGTTACATTTGTAAAAATGCATAAAAATGCATTTGTTAAACGATTGATAATTTTATTAATTTACATAAATTTTATAATTACTTTATATTTTAACTAATTGAATGCTTTTAAAACGCACTGCAAATTTAAATAGGGTTGCAGTTTGATTAAAAAATGAATATAATTAAAGGTCAATTCGCACGTTATACTATAGGAAAAATGGAAATTTTATTCTCCATCATTATGAATCGTGAAACCATAATTTAGTCTTATTTTCCTCTGCAATATATGTAGATCGACGAGATAACTAAAAATGGCTACTATTAGCAATCTGCGAGATATTTATAATGGTATCGGCTTCTAACTTGGCTTCTTCAGTCGCGGTGGCTGATAATGATAGCCTCACGAGGTTCGCGCATGTAGTATACGAATCATATATAATATATATTATACTTGTGAGGAATCAGCGTGTTAATGTACTCGGTGGTCTGCGCATAAATTTCCTGCTTCTTTCTACAAAAAAGAAAAATAAAAAAATATATATATATACATATACGAAAAAAACGCTGTAATTTTTTTATTTCAATTATACGTAAATATGGCGTAGGAATGACATCGTTGCATGCGATTATAATTTAAATTTAATTCATATCTGAATTAATTGCTAGATACAAACAATTTTGCAGTTTACTGATGACTAAAAAATGACTAAAATACATTTTATGATGGGATTAATTCATTTTTAGATTTACAGTGCTAGAAGCACTTATTAATATTTTAAATTTTCTTTCTTTAAATAATCATTTTATGTTAAACAAGAGAAGATGCTACTATTAATAATATTTATTAAATTTATAATCTAACTTAATTTCGAAATGTAAATCATGGCTATATTTAGGGATACTTTTTATTACAAATTATTGTGAAGAATTAATTCAACTACATTTATACAAATAATAAAAATAACTACTACAAACGTCACAACCTCCTATCCTGAAACTTATTTTTTACGTTGAAAACATAAAAATGATTTAGCACCTATTTTTTCTACTTAAGTAACATCACTATCTGACACAAAATGTTACCAAAATCGTAAATTAAAAAGCATGAATGCTAAAACGAATGCTGGTCTTGAAGAACCATGATTTGAAGAAGAATAAAAACTAACGAAATATAAACATGATATTAGTTGTCGAGTATCGTCGCAATTTTTTTTAGAAAATTTCTGATGCGCATTTTTTTTGTCCCGGAATTATTTTTGTTTCTTCCTTTAAGGACTTCTGACTGAATTATACAGCAATTTATTGCAGTGGCTCCTTCTTGATTCGTCGCTTGATCATTTAGGTCGAACAAAGCTATGAAATATGAAATTTATTCATAATGCAACCCCAACCCTTGGATTTTAATATATGCTATGCGACGTCCCTCTTTTTTCGCCGAAAGTCCCGTTATGATACTCGAAGGAATCTTTTTAGGCAGCCCATTAGGTCGTCCAGGCTGGGTGGACTTTACGCTCAATTAAAGCGGACTTACTTTACATTCGCTGAGATTTTTCGCACAGTTTGCGTGACGCTGGGAATAAAATTTCAATCTAATTTCACACTCTTGAAACAGTACCGCAACGACGGCTAGTTACTATTGGCTCTAGTAACATTTATAAACATTGCAAAATCTGTCGACGACGTAACCAATTTAAATCAACTTTGTTTAAGTTTTTGTTATTTACATAATTTCTAACGAATACATTATTTGCGAATTAAAACGTAACTAAACGTGAATGTGACGGTTTGCGAAATTCAAAAAATGTTCGGTTACATAAACGTCGTGTCAAAAAAGCGTTTGTCTTTCAAAAAGACCGTCGCTGTTCGATGAAGACAGGTGGAGACGATTCGAAATTTCGAGTGTGCGTGAGGACACGTTGCTTAATATATAAGAATAAGAAGAAGCGTAGTTAAAGAACCGCCTTCTGGCAGAATTTCGTTTTCAGTTCCACACGTGGAGACGCACGACAGCAC
>JABFQC010004054.1:0-13162 GCA_022817085.1 Psilanteris sp. ZL-2020 | reverse complement strand
ATCAATGTTTACAGTAACAGTTCGTTATTTTTTGACTGAATTTTTATTTTGTCCATGAGTTACTGTATTTTGAATAATATTTACTGAACTTTCAGTAATTTTTAATGCAACATTTTTCTGCGTGTATTACAGGAATAGAAAAAATTTGGAAAGAATGGTATATAATTATGAAGCAAATTATAAAATTAAAAGAATTTTACGAACCAAAGCACTATTAATTAACTATTATTGTTTTGAGAAAAAGCGTATCATTTATACTTAAAGCAATTTATTATGAAAACTTATTATTAATTAAAACTTATGTTAAATATAAAAAATTATAACAATAGTGAAAATTGTCTTTTGTAGTGGCGTTCCAAAATTTGATACGAATTCTTGTTTTATATTTTTCTGCGTGTATTACCTACAATAATTGATATTTACATATAATATTATAATTAATAATAAAGTAAATTTTCAGTTTCTATTACAAATAGAAGATTTTATTCTGTTAAGAAGATTTTATCCTTAACGATGAATTTATAATTTCGTAAGATCATTAATAATTCAATATTGTTTTTTTTTTTGCTAAAATATATTCACTAGTTGGAACTTTCCGATCCTATCTTAAAACAAACGAACCTATCAACTCGTCCTCTCCCAAATTTCAACATCGATTGCTCTTTCAACGAAATAACTCACGCGAACTTTCTAGCTTACAAAATCAACTCATATTTCCCATAAGTCAACAGACCGACCGTCGGCGAATCAAAAAAATCAGCGAACACAAAGGTCGCGCGCACGCGGAACACATGCATAATGTCATGAATGAGCTTACGCATTCTTACACCCACGACGTAAATCGTACATGGCATCGCATCACGACCTTTGTCGATCGATGAACTCTGACAAACCTGACTACGAGAATTACCAGGGACCTACCGAGGAAAACAAACACGAGACGCGACAAAGAAGGACTCCGCGCTGTAACGGGTTCTATGAGTAGGTTACTACGTACATCAGTTGACACCGATTAGGAAGTATTGAAAAAACTGCATTATCGCTATCAAAAATACCACACGCTAATCTGCTGGTTATATTTCTGGCGAATCTCACTTTAAAAGCTTATTAATATCTGACTTTATTTATTGCCGATTAGGATTTTAAATTGCCGTAATGTTAATCTGATACAAGTATAAATGCAAGTTAATTATTAATATAAAAGTGTATCTTCTATCAAACGTAATAAATTATACATATGACGTTGCGTAATGAAAACTATTTTGTAATACTGAAAAGTGCTAATTGTATGAAAAATGCCACAGCTTTGTCAGTTTGAATGTCAGTTTGTTAAAGTCGAACGTTTTGATTTAAGTCGTGAGTCGTTTAATTTTTTAAGTAAACTTGTTAAAACTTTAATGCGTGCTTTTATTTTCGTTATTAAAGTGTTTTTAAAAGTTATAATACTTTATCTTTGAAAATTACAAAATGCATTTTGTGTAAGTGAGTGACGTCAACGTGTAATACCACCGACGAGTTAAATGAAAGAAGCTGTGTATAAAAATGGGTGGTCCTTCGCCCGTTTTGACAAAATCACTAAACCCGACTCGGAGCCAAAGTGCGGATGACCAATAATTTCCTATTCAACAACCGCTAATAAATTCTCGCCTCGCTTTGAGCGCTCCTCTTAAAAACACCGCCTTGAATTTCGTTTTACATAATCCACAATATTTTTATGATAACCGCTTGTAAATTTTTTAAAGTATATTTAATGAAAATGATTATAAATCGTGCGCCCGACTGCACCGACAACGCGATTCGATTCTAAATTAATCATTTGCATTCCATTGCCGGGACTAATAAAAAAATAAACGGATATCAGATAATTAGAACGAATACTTGTTTATCACCGCAAAGAAGAAGGGAAAATGGCCATTTTTCATCGGTCGAAAATAAAGTATCGTTGGGAGGTCATTAATCTTACGATTTTCTCACGTTTTCACTGCTCACGGAAAAAAGTGCTCGGTAAATATTAATTTCCAAAATAAATGGAATAGTAGATAATTTACATTACAAATATAAAGATTCATTGTGTCTCATTAGGACAGTGTTATGCAAAGAATGAATTGACAAAAGTCGAAAAACAGCGAAAATTAACAGAACAAATTTTAAAATTTACGCATGGTATGTCAACTTGTACGATTTTTATAACCGAAGAGTATGAAACGTATTACAACTGGTTTATAATAACCGTCGGTTCGAGCAACCAATATATATTAAGATAGAAATGTGTTTACGCTCTGCTTTAAATTATAAAAATTACATACAGAAATCAGTCATAAACTTTTACTCGTGTATAAACACTTCTTTCTTGCAGAACCTTTACGTAATTGTTGCAATGCTTCTCCACTGTCAAAAGGAATCGAAGTAAATTATAAGACAAGACTCGGAAGTGAATGCTTACAGGAGCCGAAACTGAGGACAGGCCTCTTTTAACGAACTTTCACTCGTAATGAAGATTCACGAAAAATAGGTTGATAAGACAGGAAGATTGACTTGCGTGAGTCGTGGAAATAGTCAAACGTGGTTACTAAATTTTGCTGACAATCAGAGCGTATCAAATGGTGGCAAATTTACAGAAATTACTATAAATATTTCTATAAATTTCACATTTTTCCAAAATTCATACATTAGACACAGATTTATATAAGTACAAGGTTTCGAAATGTAATTTTGAACGAAATTTCGTATTACTTATTGGACAAGAATGCGAATAACCGTGCAAATGAATGTCATACATCTTGTAAACAACAAGCAAAATGCACTTCGCAACCAATATATTTACATAAGTATCTTTCTCAAATTGATGGCCGCTCAAAAAATCTTACTTGATCAAAGTCAAGTCTTTAAACTTATACATCAAAAAAAAAATTAAACTACACGGTCACTTTCTTCTTTAAAGTCGAACGAAACAACCAAAAAAGACGATTCAGACGATAATAAGAAACGAAGCGGGAGAGATAGAAACGATAGAAATCATATGCTTTTCCTCAAGGCATGTTTCATTTAGTTCTCTTATCACGACAAGTTTCTTTTGCGCGACTCTGCGTTGCGGTTTCTGTAGCAAGAAAGTGGCTGTTGCAAATTAGGCACTACAAAAGAAAACGTGATTACGTCGAATAATCAATCACGACGAACAAGAAAAAACGCTTTAGATAGTTCTGTATATGAGGAAGGAGACCAAACCAATTGGATAAGGAAAATATACAGCGAGATGGAGATAAAAAGTAAAAACGAACCTATTTGTAATTTCCCTTCGTATCCGTGATGGGAAACAATAATAATACCAAAGATTATTATTCATAAAACGTCAGAATTCCCATGAAATGGTATGACATTGTATTTTTTTTTATCAAAAATGACGTAAAATAAAATTGAAAAATACATAAAGTCACTCTGATTTTAAATGTACAAAAATAAATAAAATTTGACATTGAATAAATAATAATAATAATAATAATGATATAACAAAATGATAATTTAGAGTTAAATATGTAAATGAAACAATTATTTAAAATTGATTGAAAAAATTAATTGAATTATCAAACTGTAAAATGATGATTCAACAGTAATCCCAGTCGAATGAATGTTAATTTACCAATTAATTGAATCATTATCCAATACAAACCTGTAGACTTTTATTGCTGCATTTATTAAATGATACATTACCTTCTATAATTTATTCTTAATTAGAAATTAATAAATTATATTTTATAACAGCGTATACTACTCGTAACTACTTTTTCTAAAATCTACACTTCAAATTCCAGTCGCTCTATTTAGTATTTATATTAAAACTTGTACCTAGTTCATCATCACAAGGTCACTATCTAGATATTAGTGTTATAGGCATCATTTCTCCTCGCGTGATACCAATGTCCAGTGAATGGATGAAAGGTCAGGTCAGGAGGACGAGCGGTACCAACGTGTAGAAGAAAACAGGAAGGAAATCAGAAGGAACGGTTCTTAAATGAAACCCATTAAACAGGACACTTTAGCGCTAAAACGATCGTTTTACCTGAAATGTCGGAGTTGTTTTACACAAATGATGTTTTACGAGGATTATTTACAACGCAAAAATGTTTGACTCGCCGAAAGAGGCCACGAATTTATTAGCCACCAATTTCTAAAAGACTACAAAATTTACAACGCCACTGAAAAAATAGGACCGTTGTTTACATAATCTTAATTTTAGGCCTGTCTAACGAGACCTTTCATTTGTCAAATAATATCTAAATTATTGAGTTATTGATGGCTTCATTAAAATTTGATTGGATTAACTAATTTGTCTTGGTTTAAAATTGGCTTCACTTAGCTTTATTTGGTTTAAGCGAAGTCAAAAAGAAACAAAACGTGACATGATAATTTGACGCGTTTTATCGATCGAATGATTAACAATGAAATTCGACTATTTCTTTCTTATTGATACCTTTTCTATCTTTCGTTTTTTATATATAATTTGAAAAGAAAACTATCAACAAGATGATGGATGACAAGTTAAGTAGAATACAATTTGCTCTAATTTAAATGTGATATCAACTGACTTTTTTTGACGAGGAATGCCTTTTTCAATTAAATCTTAATCATCACAATTTAATTCTTTGCTCCATAATATGATCAAATTGAACGTTTCCGAAACGTTAAAGAATACTAATACATACTAAATTATCCGTCATTTAATTTATTAACCAATAATTTTGTGGCGTTATTATCAAAATTGCAACCGAGATGAAGTGCAAAATTTCACCATTTGTAAACAAAGTTCATTCTTGGATACGTGCCTCGGGTTCAATGATTTTGTGTGAAGTTGGCCGATCTAATTCACCGAAACGAGGAATGATTATTATAGAACTCTCAGCCGCAAAGTGGATTGCCCTCGACGAATTCAAGGCCAACAGTGGTGCCATAAAATACACAGACGGGACCAGGATAAGAAACCAATATTGTAAATAATGTCATTCCCAACACGACAGTCTATTTTTGCGTATCATCGGCGTCGTCCTGTTCTGTGCGGTGCGAAAGAAAAAAGTTAGTCGTTCAGGTGCGGTGTCTCTGCATTCCTGAGGTGCAAACCAATGAGACTGACCGATCAAGCGACAAGGCCGATGCCCACCTATGGCTTTATTCTGATTTATAATAGCGTTATTATATTGAAATGGAAACTAAGCTTCGTATAGAATCAACTTCCCGTTGATTTTGCAACCAACTAATGCAGCACGTGTCTCGGCAGAAGTTTTTTGGCTATTACTGTCTAGAAATGGATTTCGGATCTATTTCCGAATGTGACGCTTCGTGGAAATACGTGGATGATAATATACTAGTTTTTCATTGGGTTATAGATGGTCATATGATCTTCGATTTATTTCTTATAGTGGTATATATATCGTGTAGCTATATTGTTATATTCAGTATATCCACTATACACACGTGTATATATATATATGTTTGAATTAATCCTTAATTTGTTATATCTTTTAACTGGATATATTTTGTTTTTTAGAGGACTCTGTTGTAAATTTTACTCAAATCTTCCATTTCCATGATATCAGCGCAAATTTGACGACAATTGAAGGCAGTTTGTTATACAAAAAAGAATTTTATTAAAGCTGACTTATAACTCTTTTCCTTGGAATATATGTATATAAAATAGACTAAAAACGTAAAATAAATAAATTATATCAAATTATATCAAAGTTTAACTTATTTTCGTTGATATTGTAATTTACATCTATATGATCAAAGAAACGAAATTCGACTAAAAATAATTTTTTTGACAAAATCCTTACAAATGATATTTTTTGGTAAATCCGATTAAAGTAGGATTAATGAATAATGATGAGTTATTAGTTATATTAGGAAGTTTGTGTTTCTACATACTGAGATAAAATTGATAGTAAATATTATAATGCATTATGATAACAAATAAAATAAATATGAAAAAAATATAATATTTATAGGTAATTTTGTTATGTGACATTACAATTTCGCTCATTTGTATAGTATTTACAATACTTTCATAATAATTTATTTTAATATTTAGTATATATACTGTTTTCAAGATCACTGAAACAATGTTGAATGTGTAGAAATTAACTTATACTGTTTTATGTTATTTTATTGAAAGTATATATTCTACTAGTATTATATTATTATTATATTTTTTTCTTGTATTTATATTTTGTATAAAAAATTTGTAAAAAATCCACACGTTTAAAAATAAAGATTATTATATTATATTTATTTATTTATTTATTTATTTATTTATATAATAAATTTATTTATATTATAAATTTTTTCTAGGTGTAATAGTTAGTATAAATGCAATACATTTATTTTACACATTTAATTTATATTTATAATTTCGAAGCATATCTAAATGCAATAATAATTAAGCAATTTTGTTCATTTCTTTAGAGAAATACTTATGAAACGTGAAAGATATTTTATTAATTTTCTAATAATTAAAATTCAAATTCATTGTCTAAATTTGAATTATCTTGATGAATTATATATACGATTTAATGCATGATTAAAAAGGCATTGTGTATCAGAAATATATGACAGCTTTTTTTACTAATTAGAAAATCGTTCAATATTAACCACAATTACAATTCTTGAAAAATAATTACATATATAATATTGTTTTTGTTCAGAAGACTAACTTTGATTTTACATTATATAATTAGGTTGAAGCGTTCATTATGTGTTTATTATATTATTATAAATAACAATAGTTTTTTTCACAGAAAAAATATATAATCAAATATATAAAAATGCGCATTTAGCATCGAAGATGAATAAATATTTATGCAAACAAAAAATGTTAACCAATTTAAAAAAAAGTATAATTATACTGAATCCAAAACAAATTTCAACTCTTCCGTGAGAATATCATAAAAGTTAGTTTGCTGACCAATACGATAGTTAAACTAACAATCAGTTATTAATTCGTCAACATTCATTTGTTATCGTATAAATTGACAATCGCCTGAATGCGATGAGGCGAATTTCGTCCGAAAGCCTGGGGCTGAAGGGAGCCCCCTACCTTCGCGGCCTCGATCGGCCGATCCCAGTGCACCTGTGCAAGTCGAAAGGTGTTGTGTTTTTCATCTGGCAGTTCAAACCGCAATCGCGTCCGTGAAAGTTCTATACGCGCGAGCTCCTTCTGCTCGTTTGGCGGGACTCGGAACGTTTTCGTTCGGCCACGTGCCTCCAAAAAATAAATTCCAAATCCCATCAATGAACAGAAGCGTGAACAATTTTTCGCTTGATTTCGATCAACAAAAGTACCGATTGTTTTGCCAGTGACCCATTTTGAAGATGTAAAAACTGTATATACAAATTGAATAAAGATTTTTAGTGCAAAACAAGGACAATTTTCGTTCAAGATGAATACTATAATGGAGAAGATAGGCAATCTAAACTTGGTAAATATATTAAGGAAATAAGGTATTTCTCGGTATTAGTAGTTTATAATAAAAATATTTGTAACCAGTTTGAAATCTAGTAACATGAAGTAGAATAATACATCAAAATGAAACCGAATCAGTGTTAGTGTCAACTATTAACAAAAACGTCTGAATATTTTATTATTGTGTAGAATTTTTGACATTTTAATTATAATGTGTATTACTAAATTCAATATAAACCTTAAGGAATATATATTATTTACCGCCAAATCGAATGATTTTATTGATAAAATCTCCGTTTAAAATATTGTCATTGCAAAAAAGCTTACCTATTAAAGTTCTGCTAAAGGAGCAAATTTAAACGAAATTGTATTACATTATCATTCTCTACACGGAGAAAACGTTTTATCAAAAAATACTATTTGCTACTGTACGTAGGATGAAGCTTTTAAAAATGAAAATAATACTCTTTATTACTGTATAGATTACTATATAATATACTAATTTTTCATAGGATATCTGCAATACTGAAATTAAATATAGTAAAATCTTTATTTTCAAAAACATCTTACGAGTAGTAGTAAATATAGTAATTTTTGATGAAACGTTTTCTCCGTGTAGTAATTAGTTGCTAATTATCTATATATTAAAATAAAATCACCTATTTTATTAAAGAACAATTATTAAAAATTAAATTGATAAATACATACTTTTACGCACCAAATCAATTAAACTATGTTTTTGGGTAAATTGTATACTATAAAATTTATCATTAATATATAAGTAATTTTTATTTAATTATAATATGCGCAATATTAAAGTCACCGAAAAATAACAAAAACTGCATTGTGTATTTTATTCATTTCGAATCGTCATTGAATTTTCACGGTTCACAACTCAGCCAATGTCATACTTTGCAAAAACCTGGAACCAAGATAACGTTTAGAAATAGAAACTTGTATCGGCCGTTTATTTTTTGTAATCAATTTTTACGCACAATTAACGCGTTAAACCCCATCCGATTAATTGCAGGTGTTCTAGATACAAGTCTTCAAAGATAATCCATTAATATCAGACGATACTGTATCTGGAGTAAAAGTAATATTCGTACGCTTTTGATGATCGATTCGGGTCGGCAAGATTTATTTGCCACAAATAAATATAATTATGGCGCAATAAATCATGCTTTTGATTTGGCCAACGTTTATTTGATGAATTCGAAGATAAGATATCCACCTCCACTTTTTATGAAAACGAAAGAACGAGAAAAACACCGTAATGCAATTTTTCGGCCGTAATGGAGTATCGGCTGAAGGCTTATTTATGAAATATCAATTACCCGATTTCTGACATTACGAGGCCTTCAAAATTCTCGTAAACGAATTTTCCTTTCGAATGGCCGTTAAAATGGCACGCAACCCGTGCGTTTCGCTAAAGGATCGTTATTTATCGCGGGACGGAATAAAAAATCGCCGAGCGCAATAAATATTAGGAACCCTTAAACGATGATTACTTTATTGTTACGATGCAAATGCCGTGGGTTTACGAGCCTGCGCGAGAGTCGGCGACCACCTTGACAGCGTTCGTTAGTAGTTCGACAAGATATAGTTTTTCCAAGAGCCAAGTTTACAGTTCATCATCGTAGCGTGCGTGCGGCCGCGGCACTCGTTTTCGAGCTTCGCTCGAAATTACGAACTATTACATATTGCGAAAATTACGGCTCTGTTCACCGATATAAAACCGCTAACTAACTTCGTTATTCTCTTCCGGGCATAAACCGCGCTTCTTCGCATTCTTACGTATTTTCGAGTAAATCATTGCAAAATTAAAACCAGTTTCAAGATTAACTAGCGGTTGCCTCGTGAGAAGTGAAAACATGCTATTTCAACTGCTGTTTGTTTCAATTAATTACATTCGAACAGTTTCGATGATTTGACGCTGGTAAAAATTGAAACGTTCAAAATGACGAGTCTCGTTTAATCTGAAACCTATTGAAAATCAATTGGATGATTTCAATTAAGTTCCGCTTAGATCGTTTTCATAGGTTAAAAATCTATTTGCTTTGTTATTTTATAGAATTATTAATATTGTTACACTCAGAGAAATAAATGACGAAAAATTACTATGTGCATCATTCATTTGGAACCATAAGAGAAAAAGCATAATATTTACTATTTTTAAAAGTAATATACCATAATAAAGTAGTATTTTCCATGTAAAAAAACTTACTGTTTTCTTTTAAAAACAGTAAATATTATGCTTTTTCTCTTATGGTTCCAAATTAAAGATATAAATATAGTAATTTTTCGTCATTTATTTCGCTCAGTGCGCTAATATTATTAAGATGCTTATTATAAAGGACTTATATTATAACAATTGTCATTTATGGTAATAATTAAAATTGCAAATCTTCTACTTTAATCCAAGACTTTATTCCAACCGCGCGTTATATTAATTAAACATAATTAAAATCAATCGAAACTTGTTCTACGCTGCACTGCATTCTTTTGCCTTGTGAAATTATTCCCATAAAACAAATGTAAACTATTCCCATAATTTTACGACACGTTTCACTTGATCGTTCCTCGCAGCCCTGATTTCATCACGTCGCAGAATTTGATTATATAATTTTTTTCATCCTTTTCGGTCAACGCACAATTGATAGAAATGAACTCGGCAAGAAAGTGAAGCAAAATCTTGTATAATGTTGAATAAAATTACACACGAAACGCCGAACGCTCGGTTATCGTGTGTTATTCACTCGTCGTAAACGTGGAAGGAAATTCGCCAAGCGCAAAGAAAATTTCATGCAACGCGCGCGCCGTTGCTCGCACTCAACAAGTTTTCGCAACTAAATAGCGCGCAGTTAAACAATTTTATTTCGAAAAATGCCTGACCGTTAGTCTAAACAGCGGAGACATTGTCATGATTGGCAGAACGGTTTCATCAATTAAACCAATTCGGTCAATAGCCAGGACCTAATGTGATGCAATGAACTTTTATATATACATATATATATCTTTATAAATACACGTCGAGGATTTCTTAAACACAACAATTGACAATTACGTTAACTAATATCCAAATCGTATATTTGGCAATTACAAAAAGAAATGATTTTCCTTTTTTTTTTTCTTCTCCACAGAACATTGCGTACGGTAATTAGTTGTTACGCAAATGTGGCATCATTTTAGAGCGTGTGAATAAATTACTTGGCATTGGTATTCTAATTAGAAATACACCGTGTCGAAGATGACCTAATATTGGATATACGCATGGATGATATTCATGTAACGATATTTTTTTGTCCGAAATCACAAAGCAAAGTGTAATACTTTTGTTAGAATATAGTAACGTGTTTAGCATTTTACGACGAGCACTCTATTCGTCGATCGTCGTCGCCTGTTCAGTATAATTTCACATAATTTAGAACTGGACTATTCATACGTTCGGAATTAATTGACAACGGTCAAAATAAACATTTGACGAATGATTTGAAATTCCGGTTTCTTTGTAAATCGTTGAAGGAACGAACAAATGAAAACGCGTTAAATACGGATTTAAATGTCACTAGACTATTTTTTGTGTCACACCGCGATGCTACCAATTTACGATCTGGCCATTTGAAACGTGCATTTCATCCAAGTAAACCTATTTCCGACGTACAAAATGGTCCCGGATTTTGTCCACTCGTCTTTCACCTAAACACAAACCGAATCAAATAAAACAATTGCGTTCTTTCGTCGCTGAGAACTTTTCTTCGTCAGTGCCCCGCGATTGTTCCAAATTATCTCTCGAGTAAAAAGGTTCCCTGCCATCCGCACGCAAATCCCCTTTCTTGCGTTAACGAATCGATCCCGAAATAAAAAGCAATTATGTTTTAATCTACAGGGTACGATTAAAAAAGCAATAATTGCCGCATATCATGACTTGACACGGGCATTCAGGTTACGGCACAGGTATCTTCGACAATGGTCGAACGTATAAAAAGTTGCCGAATGTTGGCGTGCGCGAGCGCCCACTCTCACCGAAGATATTCGAAAAGTGAAACTACGCTTGAGCACTCTTTCGAATATCGAGTACCGTCGATCGCTGCTTTCGGCGACGATTGTTGGCTACCGCCAAATTTTCAGAATAACGCATCAATCATTTCGCATAAATGCTATTCGACATTACAATAACGAGGACACTAATCTCTGCTGTTTCGTCTAATAATGTCGCGTCGATCGTGGCATTGAGAAATAATTTTTGCCGATTAAATCGCTGGCACTTTTGGGATCGAATTCAAAGTATTTTTTATATTGCCCTAGTAGAAATTTGTCTCGTGAGTTATTAGAGAATTTGTATATAAAATTTCTAGTAACTCGCGAGTTACTTGAGAAATTTCTACTTGGGTGACATTAAATCATCAAAACTGTTTAATTTGTTAAATTTGGGTCCAATTGCTGTTGTTCGTGTATTGATTTTTAATAACGTGTCAGATAATAACGGTAATAATCAGTTTTTGTCACGATATTTAAATACAAACTCGTTTAATATAATAACAGAAAATTAGAATTGTTACAAAATTGACATTTATGCATAAATGGCCGACAGTTGTATATACACTGGGACAATTGCGGTTGGGCAATTTGAATAGTAAATTGTTGCGTATGTTGATTGATTGGGAAAAGCATATTTATTAAAAATGAAATAAATGCTGTATTAATTAATTGTAATGTTTATATACTATATTCATATCGATTAAGTCGTATTGAAACCGGAAATGTTTAACGCGCGTGACCTTTGCTGTTTAATATAGTAACCTATTTTAACCAATTATACTACTAAATACGTACGCTTCCATCAACCAATTACAAAATGGTAATTTTCTTATTATGTAATTTCAGTTACAATTTGCATTGTTACTGTTACGTTATGATATTCTCTGTATATTTAAATTTGAGCAGGAAAATTCATGACATGCTTTAAGTTTTTACGAGCTTTTCAGTGATTCCATTTTATTTACATTCTGGAAAGTTCAAATGATTCGAAGAAAAAGTTTTCGAATTTTCGAGTCATCTATGAACGTCTTCATTCTTCCTACTTTGATTGATTAGTCGTTCACGAACAGAGCTTTTGTAGTACTTTCCCTTTTCTTTACTTAATCTGTGGCCGAATTTCCGTCTCGTTTGATTCTTAATGTGGATTTGATTAATGTTTCTTTAAATGTTTATATTTGAAATTAGTTGTATAATATTAAGATTGACATTTATTAATGGCGTTTGACTTTTCAATTATATTCACAATTGCTTATTTTAATTTTAAATTAAAGAAAATTTAGAAATGATATATAAAAGTTAAAATCATAATTTGTTGTAAAAACTTTTATTAAATACCTGAATTGAAGCTGAAACAAAGTATGGATCTTATCATCTATTAACATAAGTATTAAAATATGTAAATTGTTAATATTTTTTAAAGTAAATTCGTCAAAACAATATTCAATCAATTTTAACCAAATTTATCGTACGTTAAATAAAAAAAATCGTGTATATTTAAATGTAATAAAAATACGATATATATAGAAAAAGAAACAAGTTATATTGGATAGATTTATAATAGATAATAGACACCTTAAAAAAGAAAAGTGCCGTGGTAGGAAATTCATTGCTTGTTTTATTGTTCAAGAATGAGTAGGTTGGTTGACTTATATTCTAATAATATGTCTATCC
>JABFQC010004053.1:0-13136 GCA_022817085.1 Psilanteris sp. ZL-2020 | reverse complement strand
GTGTAAAGTATATTTACGAGGATATACTGATACAGATTTGAAGGACTCACAAGAAAGAGTCGTTTTTATGGTACGTATATATAGTAGTAAATTGAGTAATTATATATTTATATATACTTAGATAAATATTACTGTATCGTACGTTATTATAAAATTGATTAATTTGAGTAAACAAATAATTTTAGTTTATTATTAATAATTAAAACATTTTTCGATACACTCAGAGAAATAAATGACGAAAAATTACTATTTATTTCCTTAATTTGGAATCATAAGTGAGAAAGAATAATATTTACTGTTTTTAAAAGGAAAAAATAAGTTTTTTTTACATCGAAAAATATTACTTTATCATACTATATTACTTTTAAAAATAGTAAATATTCTGATTTTTCTCTTATAATTCCAAATTAAGTAAATAAATAGTAATTTTTCGTCATTTATTTCTCTAAGTGTAGAATTTAAAATATTCAGCAAATAAGAACTACAAAACTTAAATCTAATTATTTATTGAAATCAAATTAATGAATCGAAATTGATAATATTTATATTTACAGCAATAAAAAATTAAATATAAATAACAATATAACGATCAAAAATAAATGATTTAATTACCTAAACAATTAACATATTATGAGCCTCGTTAAGGGTATTTTCAGAATGATATTTATAATTCGATTCATGAAGCGACAGCGCCTTAATCGCGTATTCGAAGTATCATTTTCTTTAATTTGAGTGTCGAAATGTACATTAAAGTACAGTAATAACAACAATCCATATAATCCAATTGACAAATAATCCGTCGGTTCATTATTTTACGTGATCCAAACCGTACAACTGACAACACACGAAATTGGCCATTTTGTGTGCATAGGTATACCATATAAATATTGTTTCAAGTTTAAGGTAAACGGTGTCGGATTTTGTTGGTTTCGTAGAAAGGTCTCACGGTGTTAGGTGTAGACCGGACGGTGTGCATTCGCTCGAAACGCAGCCCTACCGTCCGAGATTCGTTTGTTGCATACGCGCGCAGTATAATGACAGCGGGTAACTTTCGTGGTTTGACTTAACCCCACGCCGTCCACAACGTTGCCACGAATTAATGAATAAATTCATGACACGCACAATCAAGTCAGGTGTAAATGACTTTCGATGCTCGCGTCGACGCTCTAACAAAAATGCTTTGCAAAACTCCTTAACGAATTTCTCACCGGTAATTTAATACGCGAATTGCAATTTCTATTAGACCATTAACACGTACTCCCTGGCGTTGCTAAACAGACGCACAGAAATCTTTTGTAGATATACAAACAAAAATTTTGTTTCATTCGACATAGAGTTTTGGTGTTATTTAACTAAACAAATAGTTTTGTTAGATCAACAAAATATGATTCAACTTCGATCATTTTGTTGGTGTTTTTTATTTGAATCAACACTAATTTTGTAAAAAAATTTTAAACGCTTCAGTAGAAGTGTAAATATTTACGAAATATTTTATTCAACTCATATACTTCTCAGACAATAAGTTGACAGAATACGCTTAACAAAATAATTTCTTTATTTCAACTATATCATTTCTGTGCGTGCAGACAAACGGATCGACGATAATTTTGCAATCCATTTCAACTGCAACGGCTTTTTTTCTTATGAATACGAGGGTTCAAAACCTCGTTAGAATCATGTATTTTTAGGTTCAAAAATTTGTTTCTTCTAAATTTTTAGAAATGAAATACATATTGGATAATACAAATATTACTTATTATATTATAATATTAAATATTATTATTTTAAAAAGTTTAAAAAACTATAGACATTCATTTGATACAATATGACGCAAATTTTGTGTCTGCAAAATACTCGTTTAAAAATTTGAAATTTGTTTCAATTTATTGCACACAAAGAAAAAGTATTTAATAAAATTTTCTATTTATACGTCGTATACGATGTATAACTTTGCAATATGACAATAATTGAAATTTAACTCATTCATTTTTAGATAGTATAAATGTGCAATGAGAAAAATTTCTATTAAAATTTCCTGTGAAAAAACGGTATTCTGATGTTTGTCAACACACAAAAATGACCCCTGAATATCGTAAACATTGTTTTGATTCTCTATATATTTTACCGTGTTTTAACGGTAATAATTCTTTGTTGACAAACATCGCATCGAAGTACAGCAATTTCCAATAGAAATTTTTGTCAGTGCGACAATCCATGTAACATAATAAAACAAATTTAATCAATGTAATATATTATCGCTATCAGTTTACGTATTATACATATATTCATTATGTTTTCCTCGATGTAACGCCAAAACCGCGCACAGCTTATTTACATCAAACGGATCGTTTGGCGAACGTTATCTGTTACTGAAAATAATTTTTCAATTTCCAACATTTCCACGCCGCGCATTCGCAATTCGTATACACAATTGCGTTTTTCATTTCTTTGCAATCATTTCTTGGAAGCATTTCACAATTGAACACAATCAAACAATTAGCATGTCTCAGGCCACTTTATTCCGTTTAATTATTCGGATGTTTAGACAATGCCTGATAATGAGTCGTCGAACAATGGAATTAAAAGGACATCTTCGGGCGCGCAAGGCTTACACGCGTGTGCTTATAAACATATATATATATATATATATATTTATTCACAACAAATGCGCGTATCCGCAAAACTCTCGTCGGCAGAAGCGATTCGACTAATTAGTTGCGCGCTGAATCTGAGAATAGTGGAATGGGAGTTGCCGAAGTGACGTCAGGTCAATTACAATGCAGACACTCGTATACGCATGGGACCTTCGTTTGAATACAACTGGTCCCTCTATTTTTAATTTGCCTAACAAATATATATGTCCGTATACACGCATGTATATTTATATATATATATATGTAACGTGCGATAAATCCGTCCCGAACATCTGCGTGCTTTCGACAAGTTTCGGGCTTTTTCTTTCCCGCCAAAAAAGGAGCTGTCAATTGTACGAGAATCGCGCGAAACATTCGATCTATCTCGAGTCAAAATTTTAAGCCTCCGTTGAACCTCGAAAAAGCGCAGAAATGTATTTAATTTCAGCCTTCTTTCGACCTCGAAAAGTACGGAAATTTCCATTACTCAAATTATTTTCACTGACACTTTTGAACATACACTTAAAAAACAATTTTGCTACGATAACCTAGAGGATTTAGTGTTCAGACAAAACTTACTTGCTACTTACTTGTTATTTCCGAGAGGTTAATGTAATATTTTGTAAACCAAAATAAATTTGTGTCTGCTCAACATGCAATGTTTATATAAATAATATCATCATTAGTAAACCGTACAGTAGATTATATATAAAAGAAATAAATATACCTTAACGAGAATTTTACATTATTAATTATTTTTTTAAATCTTCAAATTACAAGAGAAATTTCGGTAAAGGTGTAAAATAGTACCCCCCCCCCCCCCCAACATGGGTCAACAATATACTTAATCGACGTTAAATTTTACGTAGTTTTCGAATCCGAAAGAATTTTACACCTTTACTATTTTACACCTTTACCAAGTCAAAAAATGCACGCACGGAAATATTTTGTAGATACAAACCAATTTTGTTTCATTCAACTAAACAATTTTGTTGTTATAACTAAACAAATAGTTTTGTTAGATTAACAAAATATCAATCAACTTCCATCATTTTGTTGATGTTTTTTATTTGAATCAACACACTAAGTTTGTAAAAAAAATTAAACGCTTCAGTAAAAATGTAAATATTCTCGAAATATTTTATTGAAATCATACACTCAGAAAAATTAAACGTAGAAAATTGCTGTTTATAACACTAATTTGGCGACATTAAAACAAAATCCTAAAAATTACTGTTTATAATAGCGCATTATAATAAAAAATAGAAGGAAAATTTGGTATGAAAAACTGTATTTTTACAAGGAAAAACAGTAATTTTTGGGTTTTTACTTTAATGTCTCCAAATTAGAATTATAAACAGCAATTTTCTACGTTTAATTTTTCTCAGTGTATACTTCACAGACTAATTGACAAAATACACTTAACAAAATTATTTCTCTAATTCAACTATATCATTTCTGTGCGTGTGATATGTTTAAAGATTTTAATGACAATAATTTGAGCTTCCGTTTAACCTCAAAACGTGCGAAAATGGAAATATCCGCATTTTTCGAGGTTGAAAAGAAGCTTAAAATTCTGACTCGGATACCGATACTGAAATTTCGATCGACGACTTATTGTTGGTCGTATTTGTACCACACCCATTGGTACCTGTTGAGTCGCGGACATGAGGAATTTTTGTTTCTTTAGTTTTTGTTCTTTAGATTTATTATATTTGACACGATCGTCTTAATTTCCGATCGTCAAAAAAATCGGTAGCGGTTGGAAGTGATAAACCGATTTGAACGGTTTCGAGGATATCTCACGGAAAAAAACGCAATATCGGGAACTTGTGAATACGAAGGAGAAAATGTTCGTTGCGTGTGTGGGTTCGGGTCGGGTGAAATTTAACTGAAGATAGCGATAACGTGAATTGCATTCTTAACGTAAACATCATTCGCAGCGAAGAACAATTCGCGCGGAAAAATATGAAATAAGGAATTTCGGAACATTTTCGAACCCTGATGGAGGTCAATTTTCGTTAGTTGTATGAGAAAAATAAAGCATGAAAAAAAAATACTGTCTATAATACTAATTTGGGGTCATAATACAATTGGTTAAAATTTACTGTTTTTAACAGTAATATATTATGATAATTCAGTAATTATTTCTGCAAATAACTTGATTTCTTTCTGTTAAAAAATTAGTAAATTTGGACGATTTGTATCATATGGTCCCAAAATTCGTATTATAAACAGTAATTTTTCATGTTTTATTTTTCTCCGAGTATTATTGTTATTTTTTCACAAAAATTTAATTAATAAGTTTGTATTGAGATTTAAGAAATGTAAAATACAAATTATTCTGCCCCCCTCTCCGGAAATTTTCGGTAATAATGATTTCATATCAATTGGAATTTCATGATCAATATAGCGTTGATAATAATTTATGGAAGAATACTACATTTTTTTCAGTTCTTATGAAATTAATTTTAATTCGCCGCGATAGTAAATTGCATTCTTAAGTGATTATGCAAGACTATTTTACAGGTGTCTAAACACTAATGCAGGCTGTAACAATTGTATGAAATCATGTTGCCGAAGACATCAAGAATTAATGTTGTAAATTTATACCTTATACTTTAATAAAAATTTTCCATTTTTCATAACATATGTGAAATTAAACAAAACATTCAATATGCAATAAATTATTTAAATTAAATTAAATAATTTGCATTTAGTAAATATTTAGATAGTAAATATTCTTAATATTATATATTTATGTTTGTTTATGGTATATATATATATATATCTCATAATTTTTTAAAACTATTTTTTTTAAAAAAAGTATATATTAAATATATGTATATATATATATATACTTTTATTTTATTTATTTATTATATTATTTATTTATATTATACTATTATTATATAACATTATTATTTATGTATTTTATTATTAAAAAAAAATAAATAAAATCTAACGAAAACATTCATTACCAACGTATATCTTTCGTTTTCACTGAACCCAAACGCGAATCACAATGACAAACAACAAATTATGTTTTTACAATTGCCAATTCAATTAAGTTCAAGTCGATTTGAAATTCATTTTAAATTGTTGCTATGAGGGCGGGACAAAGGTGAACGCTCTTAATGCAATGTGCCTTAATTTGGTGTTATTTTTCTCGTATCGGGTATAATGGAAAAGGAACGCTAGAAAAACTCTTCAAATATTAGTTTTGGAGCATTCAATTGCCAAAGAAACCCGTATGAGAAACTGGACGGCTCGTTTGTCCGATCAAAAGAATGGTCGAACTTCAAACAGTCGACATATAAAGACACCTTCCGGGACATGCCGATGTTTGCCATAGTAACGTACACGGAGCATTAAAACGCGTTATAACAAATTAGAAAGTATATTTAAAAGCAGACGGGATATAGATTTTAAACGTATGTATACGAGCGCGCGCGCTTCGTAAAAACCGCCTCGTACGTTTCACGATCCCGAAATTGGGTTAAAACTTGAGTTACTTAAATCCGATACTTTTTGCAGGCCGTAATATGCAACAACACACGCACAAAAATTATATAGTTGAATTAAAGAAATTCTTTTGTTAAGCGTATTTTGTGAATTTGTCTGTGAAGTATGTGAGTTCAATAAAATATTTTGTAAATATTTACATTTTTACTGAAGCGTTTGATTCAAAAAAAAACATCAACAATGTGACAAAATGATCGAATTTGAATCATATTTTGTTGTTCTAACAAAATTATTTGTTTGGTTAAATAACAACAAAACTGTTTGGTTGAATGAAACAAAATTGGTTTGTATTTACACGGGAAAAAATAATGATATAAATACAACACAAAATGACCATGTTGACTACACGGTGTTAATTCAACACATAAACTTTGTAAAATTAAAACGACTAATTTGCTTGAATAAAAACAATCGAATTCTGAGAAAAAATAGCTGCTGTATTTATAAACACGGTATGCCTAAAACCGTATACAATCAACACACACCTCGTAGTAGATCCAACATATTTTGACTATTTTAACACAAAACAACTATTGTATAAATTTAATGCCTTATTTTTCCCGTGTACAAAATATTTCTGCGCGAGCATAACTTTGCTCTGCAAAATGATATGAAACGGCAATTTGTTCAAATGAACAAAAAAAATCATTCTTATCGTTTGCAATTTAATCCAATTTTGATTTGGAAATCAATCAGTCGTACGGAATGAATGAACGGCTTTTAATCGTAATTAATTGATCTCGTGTAAATGTTCGACACAAATTCTCAGTGACGGGAATCCTTAGCAAGTAACACACGATGACGCCGGAGAGAGGATGTTGGCAGGAAGTTTATTGTGCACAATGTATAACGTTGCACGCAGAATTGCGAATTCGTATAGAGCTGTCGGATTCAATGAGACCAAAAATAGTTGCGTTCGATTTTGCGTGCGAATAAATAAACCGCTTTGAATCGGAATTATTGTGTTTTATTATTTGTATTTTGTAGAAAAGTTGTTCTAAAGCTGTTTGTATTTGTAAAATTTTTTACATATATGTTTAAAAAATATTAAGAAGTAATAGTTTTGATTAGTTTTTGGATCATTTCAAATTACATAAAAAATCCGATTAAATTTTAAATCAGATTTCAAGGACATGTATTGTGTGTAAATATTGTAAGAATAATAATAATTCATTTTGTTTATTTAAACCTTAGGTTTATATCATCGTACATTTTTTTTATTTTTTATAATATAAAATTTTATTAAATATTCAATGGGAAATTTAATCGAGATCTATATATTTTTAATTGGAAAGAGGTAATCTATATTAAATAAAATGCAGTACGATTTAGTTCGTATTTTCATTTTTGTAATTTATTGATCCAAATTGGTACAAGTTACAATCAAGAAGATATTACTATTTCAATTGGTATAATTTACAATTTAAATAGTAATGATTATTATTTAATTTTTTCAGTATGTGTGTATTATGTATAAGTATCATTTTGTACTCTCCGATACAGCCAAAACACAATTTGCACTCAGTCACGTGCGCTTACACGTGACGAAAAAACTCACGATTGGTTAGATCTATAAACAAATGTATAATACACATTTTCAACTGGAAAAATTATTTTACGAAATTAATTAAACTATAACAATGTAAAAACAAGTCAAATGTGCATATATAAATATGCAAAAGCTATAAGTATGCAAACGATACAACAATTGCATTTTCGTGAATTGTCGATAATTTTGAACTATAAATATTTTTAATAATTATGTACATGATTAAAATTTGTTTATAATTATCGCCCTTTTTTTATCTAAACTGTGAAAACAGGTGTCTCAAATTAAGATCAATTTTTTATATGTATACACTCAGAACAATTAAACGTAGAAAATTGCTGTTTATAATACTAATTTGGGGACATTAAAGTAAAAACCTAACAATTACTGTTTTACCTTGTAAAAATACAGTTTTTTATACCAAATTTTACTTCTATCTTTTAGTATAATGCTATTATAAACAGTAATATTTAGGTTTTTGTTTTAATGTCGCCAAATTAGTGTTATAAACAGCACTTTTCTAAGTTTAATTTTTCTGAGTGTAGAAAAATGTTCAGTTAAAAACTATTGAAAGTTCAGTAAATATTATTAAAAACACACTAACTCACCAACATGTTGAGTTTATTTCAATTAGAAATTACCGAACTTTTGAGTAAACATTGATGAATGTTTATAAATATGTATCGAAAATTCAACAATGTTTACAGTCAAAATTCGGTATTTTCTGACTGAAATTTTGTTTTGTTCGTGAGTTACAGTGTTTTTTATATTTACCGAATTTTCATTAATTTTTAATGCAACATTTTTCTGCGTGCATACAGTTTTCAGTCATTCACTTACAGAATCTGTTTGATGATTTATAATAAGACGTAATATATTTTAACTAATAATATTAAAAGTATTATTATAATATATAAATTTATTTATATTTTTATATCAACTAAAAATATAAATTTTTATTGCATTTAATAAAATATTTATGAATTTCATTATATATATATGAATAAATAAAATACCCAAAAAATAATTTATATTAATCAAGATATATTTAAACGCCTCGTATCTAGATGTATTATATCTTCAAAATGGCTTCAACGTAAATCATATTTTTTGCAGTCACATAACGCCTTAATTAAAACCGGTGGTGTCTTAAAATAAGACATTCAAAAGGTTCCCATTCTTACAGTGTATTAATACTAAATAACGTATACCATTTAATTTTTATCAATATGCAATTTTGATCCTTAAAACCCCCCGCACTCTCCCCCCGGATCCAATAATTGCAAATAATAGCGCCCAAAGATTTGCGAATAAGATTTTCAAATAACAACTCCGTTCGTTGTTTGTAACGCGAAACATCAAAACAAGAATTATGGCGCGACACGAAAAAAAGTATTTCACTCCTCGTTTGCGTCATCTCCGAACGAATCCCAGGCTTGACTGACATATTTGTAAATCGGCGCGGTTCAAAAACAAGCCGCGACACGGTCGCGTACCGAAAAACGCATTCACGTCGCGGACCGTCGCGCGCGCGAAGACTCGGCGAGGCGCGCATCGCGCTTTAATTAATTTTTGCAATCAATTGACGCTTAAACCGCTCATTAATCGGCGTAAAAACGGGGACGCTTTTTAGCGGAGCGCCGGTCTAGTCGACGCCAACCACTGCTAGATGCTGTTACTGATTTGAGCGTTATGCAAGTCTGGGTCACGCTAAGTACTCGGGTCACTCGGAGATACGATAACGGCGTATTATTGTTATTCGTATTTACCAACATTCGCGGTTTGCCGTTCGCGCTTCATCTCGCTGCGAATCAAGAGCCGACCTTGCTTTTTTATTTTTAAAGTGCAACGACGTCGCTACTTTTTCGCCGCACGAAATACAGCAGATATATGAAATCGGCAAGTTTCATTTTGCGTTTCTCAAGGTTCAATTTTCGAAACCGACTCATTCGATCGAACGTCGGATGATCGTTACATGGGGAAAAATATCAATGCTAAATCAGCATTGATTCAAGTTTATTCTCATATTTTTAGGGTAGAAATATTGAATGTTTTTACATCAATCTTAAAACGATCGTTTAATGCTTATAATAGAAACGTTTAATAATTAGATGATTTTCCATTGAATACATTGCCAAGAAGAATTCATCTATATATTAAATGATATTCGACTAGACAGTAAAAAATCTGCTAATGAATAGTGGATTTTGCTTAGTGGTTGAGAAAAATTCGTTTATTTTTAAATATATGGTAATGATACAACAATGGTTATAAGAAATTCAAAGCAAATAGAAACTAATATTAATCAGTGTAAGAAATAGAAGCTTATTTAAAGGAGAATTATGTTTAAAAAAATAATATTCAGTGCGTATATTAATTATTTACGTATAATTGTGAAAATAATAATTTAAATTGATGATAACCAACAAATTTAAAACGTCCGAAAATACAATACATATTATTAATATTACATAAAGTTTTGCAGCTAAAATTAAAAGTATCAATTGAACAATTTATTATATACATATTGCTCATGAACATCTTTAAATGTATATAACATAATAATAAAATTTAAATATTAAAAACTATAAGGAGTAATATATAATTGACATTTAATAATTAGGTTAATATCACTGAAATATAACAATTAATCATAAAAATTATTATGCATTGATTATTAATTAACATTTTAAAAATTGAACTGTTAAAATATATTTAAAACATATACATGGAAAAATTACATAAATTCGTATATAAACTTTCCTACCTATAAAATCTATAAATTTACCTAATACTTTGTTTACATGTGTTTAGTTTGAGTTTATTATATTTTATTATTTATCTTCTGACAATCAGAGGATTTATATTAAACGTTAAATGAAAATCCATTTTTGATAAATTACTTTAACTTGACCTATAGAATATGTAATTGTATTGTTGTACTTTGTATTTCAATTTGAATTAGATGTTTCTTCTAATAACTAAATTATGATATATTAACTATATAAATGATCTGTCTTTAGATTGCAATCTTTTAAACATAAGCAGATCATTTTTAAGATTGATTGTATCTACACTGCTAAAAAACATTTAACATACGTGTCTTATTTAAGACACAAAGTGACTTAATTAAGACGTCTAAGTGTCTTAATCTAATGCAAAATATATTATATTAAGAATGCTGGTGACTTAAGTAAGTCATTATGTGTCTTAAAATCATCTAAGACACATTTTTTAGCAGTGTAATTCAAATTAACATTTCGAGAATAATTTCGAGTATATAATGTTGATTTAGCATTGATATTTTTCCCCGTGTAGAAGTAAATATAAACGCGTCGATGCAATTGTCCGTGCGTTGAGTCTGTTCAAGGTTGAGACGTCCGGAGTTCGATTTGACCGTTTGAAAATAGGAAGCAACGGTTCCTAATTTGACGTAAATAAGTTCAAAATTATTTAGTACACGGAAAAAATTTTCAGTTTACAACATTTTTAGTATTTGATTCTACATTAAGCCTAAGAGTTAACCTGTAAATGTTATATTTACAATAAAGTCAATTCTGTGGCTTAAATTTTGAATTAAAATATTCACATGTTGAATCAACATCAAAATGATGCGGAGTTACACAGAAAATTTCTACACGCAGAAAAATGTTGCATTAAAAATTACTGAAAGTTCAGTAAATATTATGACAATCACAGTAACTCACGGACAAAACAAAAATTCAGTAAGAAAATAACGAACTTTTAGTGCAAACATTGATGAATGTTTGTAAATATATACCGAAAATTCATCAATGTTTACAGTAAAAGTTCGTTATTTTCTGACTGAATTTTTGTTTTGTCCATGAGTTACTGTGTTTTCAATAATATTTACTGAACTTTCAGTAATTTTTCATGCAACGTTTTTCTGCGTGTAAAAAAATACTTATTATTAGTAATTATGTTACAAAAAGAATCTATATTAATAAATAGTACGATTGGAAATGAAATAAAAATTTCAAAACTAAACCAGAAATCAACAATTTAAAACATTCTTCCTGATTCTTGATTAAAATGCTTAATTTAACCTATAATGAGCGAAAACATTCGTCAGTTCATGAAATCATTAAAGTCAGTTTCTAAGACTTAACATTAATATGAGTTTGGATTCCACATTTATAGGTGTTATTTTAACATCATAAAGTTCTTATTTCTAAATAAAAGTATGAACATTGTTCTAAATGTTAAATAAACGTAAACATTTTTTTCCGTATAATAAAAGAAAAACAAAGAATTCATTTTTCATTCGCGACACTCGTGTTTTTTTCTATTTTTGTATTTTCAACAACACCGACCGAATCGCAAAAGTATTTGCCGTTTTGAAAACATCGTATTTGCTCGCCGCACAGACGGTCTTTTTTCATCCGACTCGAACAGAAGTCAATAACAAAAATATATCGTTATTTTCATGCAAAAGTTGCGCAAAATAAGGAACGATACACTTTTTTCAGACCGTTTTTCCGCATTTATAATCAATTCACACGAGAATAAAGAAACCAGTATTTTGTTAATAAAAGTTTGCGGCTTATCAACGCCGTTCCAATTTTCTTCGCGCATGAAGAAACGTATAGAAACACGGCCGTGCTTTGTTTTAAGAACCGCCGAGTCGCGTTAAAATTGTCGATCATTTCGAAAGGATTGCCGACGACGGGTTAAAATTCGCGACAGAGACAAATTTTCGAATTCGAAACGGACTCGAATGTTGTATTATTCGAACGCGCGGCTTTACTCGCTCCCGGCGTCTTTTCGTTGCGTTTTTGTCACGGTCGTTTGAACTTATATAAACTAATTCTCGTCGTTATACCGACGCATTTGCGGTTACGAGTGCTCACAATGTAATTACGTGCTGTTTATCAATACGTGCCATCTACGAGCAGGGCTTTCCTGAACGTTTTACGTCATTTTCGTCGTGACTCGTGTTTTCTTCGTTCCGAGAAATCAGCGATAGATTCCGATAGACGCCTCCGCGCGATAAAAACGAGTAATCTTTATCCTACGGAGCTGCACTTAATTCTTATGTATCGCACGTAGAAACGGCGTTTCAGATAATCGTATTGAATGGAACGCTCAATAAAGGCTCTCTCGTTGAACTTAATACAAATGAGTTTTGCACGATGATATGGATGGTTTTTGAGTTCGTTGAGTACGCGGAGTGTTGAGTGCGTATATCGTTATTGTCACGGAATCATTGAGCGGTTACGCTCAGGGAGAAATATTGTTACACTGAGAAAAAAGTTGCTATACTTTTTATTATACTGTATTATAATTTGGGGACAAATGCATTCATTTTGAAATTATTCTAATACAGTATAATAATAATATCGTGCATATTATAAACTACGACGCAATCATATAATGATGCGCCAGGATATTTCTGCGCAGATTATTAT